>JAODAL010075639.1:0-13913 GCA_025379985.1 Phyllomedusa bahiana | reverse complement strand
ATTTTTTTGGGCTTTTTTTAACTGGGGGCATGCGGGTTTGGGGTCATGCTGGGGCCCCGGACGGTTAGTCAATGTCCAGTGAAACTAAAATGGTGTTTGAAAGACTCTTTTTCCCGCACTTTTAGGCTGGGGGTCATGCAGGTTTGGGGCTCATGCTGTGGCCCAGGACAGGTATAGTCAATGTCCAGTGAAACTTAAATGGTGGTTGAAAGACTTCTTTTTCCGGCACTTTTTAATCTGGGGGTCATGCAGGTTTGGGGCTCATGCTGTGGCCCAGGACAGGGATAGTCCATGTCCAGTGAAAGTAAAATGATGGTTCAAATCATACTGCCTTCTGGCACTTGTTAATTTGTGGGTGATGCAGGATTAAGGGTCAGTCTGTGGTAAAAGACAGGGATCGTGAATGGTCTGGATTTTTTTTCTGTGGCTTTATAACCTAATGGTGTTGCCTAAGATGTAGCACGTATCCTTTTGACTGTTGTGGATTTTAATTCCAGCTCTCCAGCCCTGTTTGGGTGTAAGAATGAAGGTGTTGTTGCTCTCCCATAGACTTTAATGGTCATCGGCGATCATCTATCATCGACCATCGAATATCTTGTCGATGATGGCCGAATATCGACCATGTCGATAGCCAACGTAATCGCTCAACACTAGTAATTATATACTGACTGAGAATAAAGTATAATTAAAAATTGTATAAAAAAAATCATATAAATATATAAAAATCATAAATATAACCTTCACATACTGTAACTATGATTTCCTACCATGAAGTTATAGGTGGGCAATCTTTGTAAACCCGTCTGCATTTCAAATAGAATGTGTACTAATGATCACATCCGCTGGTGGTCAAGTACCCTAGGGGACTAAATGTATACTAGTAAGTAAAAACAAAAGTTTTAAAAATATAAAAAATAATGAAAATATTAAGAGTTAAGATCCCCCCATTTTGTATTTTTACAAATAAAAAAATACAAAATGTGCAGATAATTGATACTGTCACAACTATTAAAGTATAACAACATTTATCCTGTATGGTAACCACCGTGCAAAAAAAAAATTCTCAATGCACAAATTACAGTTTTTTGGTAATTTTTTGTCCTGAAAAAATTGGAATGAAAAGTTGCATGTATTCCAGAATGGTACAAATAGAAAAAAAAATTCAGCCCGCAAAAAAGGCAACCTTATTCAGGCTCATAGGTGGAAAAACAAAAAAGTTATTGGTTGCAAATGTAAGAAAGAGGGAATTTTTTTTTTAGATTACTAAAACATAAAAAATCCCACATATTTGGTATCATAATCATATTAAATTGCAGAATACAGATAACACAGCATTTATACTGCAGAGCGAAAGCCGTAAAAAACAAAACCCCCAAAACATGGTGCAAGTATTTTTTTTCACATTCAGTCCCATTTAGAATTTTCTTTTTGGTTTCCCAGTGTATTTTATGGCATGATCAATGACACCATTAGAAAAAATAAAAGCCCTCATATGTATATGTAGATGGAAAAATTAATAAGTTATGGCTCTTGGAAGGTGGGGGAGGAAAAAAACAAATGTGACAAAAAAAACACTTGAACCTTAAGGCTATGTCTACACAGCACAGGATTACAGTTGGATTTTTAAGTGGATTCAGTATTTAGAATCCACAAAACTCAGACTGTAATCCTGTGCCCATAGATCACAATAGAAAATCTGTGCTATAGTCTACTCAGCACGGATTTTCTACTGTGGGATTTCTAAACGCTCATATTCCCAAACAGTCAATGTACTGACCTGTCGGGAAATCTGAAAAACAACCAAGTTTTTGCACAAACCTACGCCAAAAACCGTGGTACGGCAATGTTAAAATGACGACATATTTTATACGGCATTTTAACATTTGCTGTGTAGACTAGCCTAAGAGGTTAAAAAACCTGTTTTTGTATTTATTAACCTTAAACATTTTTCTGACCCCACTGCATAATCACAGAAGTTTTTCCTTTTTTTATTTAAATTTGGGAGTCATTGATATATAGCAATAAGGCTACAGTGGGTTCACAATGTATTCAGACCCCTTTAAATTTTTCACTCTTTGCTTCATTGCAGCCATTTGGTAAGATCAAAAAAGTTCATTGTATTGCTCATTAATGTACACTCTGCACCCCATCTTGAAAGAAAAAAAAACAGAAATGTAGATAATTTTGCAATTTTATTAAACAAGGAAAACTGAAATATCACATGGTCATATGTATTCAGACCCTTTGCTGTGACACTCATATTTAACTCACATGCTGTCCATTTCCTTCTGATGGCTCTGATGGCTCTACTTCTTCATTGGAGTCCAGCTGTGTTTAATTCAACTGATTGGACTTGATTAGGAAAGGCACACACACCTGTCTATATAAGACCTCACAGCTCACATTGCATGTCAGAGCACATGAGAATCATGAGGTCTAAGGAACTGGCTGAGGAGCTCAGAGACAGAATTGTGGCAAGGCACATATCTGGCCAAGGTTACAAATGAATTTCTGCAGCACTCAAGGTTCCTAAGAGCATAGTGGCCTCCATAATTCTTAAATTTAAGAAGTTTGGGATGACCACAACTCTTCCTTGACCTGGCTGTCCAGCCAAACTAAGCAATCATGGGAGAAGAGCCTTGGTGAGAGAATTAAAGAAGAACCCAAAGATCAGTGTGGCTGAGCTCCAGAGATGCAGTAGGGAGATGGGAGAAAGTTCCACAAAGTCAACTATCACTGCAGCCCTCCACCAGTCAGGACGGAAGCCTGCATACAGTTTGCAATAAAACAAATGAAGGACTCCCAGACTATGAGAATTAAGATTCTCTGGTCTAATGAGACAAAGATTTAACTTTTTGGTGTTAATTCTAAGCAGTATGTGTGGAGAAAACCAGGCACTGCTCATCACCTGCCCAATACAATCCCAACAGTGAACCATGGTGCTTGCAGCATCATGCTATGGGGGTGTTTTTCAGCTGCAGGGAAAGGACGACTGGTTGCAATTGAAGTAAAGATGAATGCGGCCAAGTACAGAGGTATCTTGGATGAGAAACCTCTTCCAGGGTGCTCTGGACCTCAGACTGGGCCAAAGGTTCTTCTTCCAACAAGACAATGACCCTAAGCACACAGCTAAAATAACAAAGCAGTGGCTTCAGAACAACTCTGTGACCATTCTTGACTGGCTCAGCCAGAGCCCTGACCTAAATCCAATTGAGTTTTTCTGGAGAGACTTGAAAATGGCTGTCCACCAACGTTCATCCAACCTGAGAGACTTATGGCTGTAATAGCTCAAAAGGGTGCTTCTACTCAATACTGAGCAAAGGGTCTGAATATTTAAGACCATGAGATATTTCAGTTTTTTCTTTCAAGATGGGGTGCAGAGTGTGCATCAATGAGCAAAAACATGAACTTTTTGATCTTACCAAATGGCTGCAATGAAGCAAAGAGTGAAAAATTTAAAGCGATCTGAATACTTTCCGAAACCACTATATGTCTACACAGCACTGGATTCTTGTCGCCTTTTCAGAGGATTCAGTATTTTGAATCCGCCGAAAATCCGACCGTACCCAGTGCTGTGTAGACTTCAATAGAAAATCCGGGCAGTAGTCTACACTGCATTGGTTATCTACTGAAGCCACCAGCTGTCTGGTGGAAGATAGAACATGTTCTATCTTCTGCAGGATTATCGTCGGATTCTCATGCAGTCCATGTACTTTGCCAGTAGAAATCATGCTTTTTTTTTTGCGAAAAAAAGCGTGAAAAACAGCAGAGCGCCATGGTGCAGTGAAGTTAAAATACTGTCGGATTTCCAACAGTATTTTAACTTTGCTGTGCAGTAATAGCCTAAAGCAGCAAGGGATTCAGCACTAGTATGGTTAGGGGGGACGGTGGGGCACCCCAAGTTTGGGTCCAAGTCCCGGCTAATTTTTTAGTTTTAGTTCACTTTAAGTTGCTCTTACTCTGTATAGCCTTGCGTATTTATTCAAAGTTAAAAAAATAAAAATCATGCATATTTTACAATGTTGCAATCCACTTAAACTCATTTCTATTTTCCACAGTCAAGCTTATTAAAAGATTAGGCTTTGCATATTATAAAGCATTAAATTGCTACTTCTCTATAAATAAAACATTCAGAAACATTGTGGTGGGTCATTGCAGAACATGCAACTTGTTAATAAAAATATTTCTTTTTGTTAGATTACTGTTACATTCTAAGCTTGTCTTCTCTTTGTACAAGAAAGTAACCTTTTTCATTTGTCCAGTTCTTTGTCATTATTTATTAATTATAACATTGCTAAGTACATAAGAAAAATGTTAATGAAAGGAAAATATTTACTACTGCCCTTTATATTGTCTGTTTTAGGATAGACTGATAATAACAAGGGGTGAACATTACATATGGGCTCACTGCCATCCGAAAAGCATCTAGTAGCCCCATATTGCATGCAAGGGACTAGACAAATGTATATACTCTTTGTTGCTTGTCTCTGCCTCTAAACCTGACCTGTAAAATCCAAGAAATGATGAATGCAACTTTGTCCAAAGTAGTTGTCTTTTCTTGGTTAGCAACTGTTATGGAGGGCAGGAACTCTTTCCTTTCCTACTTTTTAGGTCAGCAAGAGTTTTTGTCTTATGTCTGTCTTGTTGTCTGTGTTTGTTTGGAGTAATTGCATGGCAATTGGAAACTGCTCAGGCAACTTGGCAACTGCTCAGGATCCTTGCTTATCAGCTGACCTGGCTTGCACAACTGAGCTTGTTACGTCTCTATATGTTTCAGCTGAAAATTGCAGTTTGTGAACAGTATAGAAGTTTGGATCCTGTCTACTCCTGCAGTGATGGATTGTGCTTTCTGATTTGTTGTCAGTTTAGTTGTGTCAGGCTGAAGAATCTTTTTTCTTGTCTCAGTCTCATTTGGCCTAGTTTTAGACTTTGCAGTTTTTGAGAAAAATAGATTTGATGTTTGTCTATTTTCTGTTGAACCCTGCCTGGGACTGGTTGGATCCTAAAACCACTTGCATTTTAGGGTCAGTTGTTTGCTTAGGGATATAGTTAAGGGACATGTGTAAGGGTTATGTCAGGGATACAGGTTTTAGTGTTAGTGATAGTCTTATGGCAAGTTTTGAGGGATTGATTTAGGGACATTTAGATTGGGACAATTATTTCTAGTAACCTTTCATTCCTGAAGTGTACACACATTGTATCTCCACTAAACTGTGCACCTGCCTTTGTGACCAGCATCATTATAGCAACATTAAAAAAAAACATTGAGCCCAATTATGAGTAATTGTTTTGCATAATTATCCATGCAAGGGCACTTGTGTGAATTCATTCTGTAACTTGTATTTTGATACTTAATCTGTCTCTTTTTGACACTGCAATTTGTGATAAACCAATTGAAAACTGAAATCAGAGAGATGATAAGTAATATAAAGTTGAAAGAAAAATAGGTAAACTGTATGAGTTCTACATTGATTAGTACTAAAATATGGTCTGACTGTTATCAAAGTAATAGAAAAAGCAATCAAACTAAACCAGAAACACACAACTAATTGTCTTTTAAAGGAGTTTTTCCACAATCTAATGTTGACGTGGGATCATCCAAAATGGGGATTTAATCACTTTTCTAAATATATGTCATTAAAAAAAATGAAGCCTGTGAGATCTACAGCCTTCTTTACATGCCCTTAGTTTCCTGACAGTTTACATTAGACATGATTGCGTTGTTTATACTTCTTATCTGATGGCAGGGAACATGAATGAGCTTTGAAGGGACTGGGGAGAAAAGATCCTGTGTCTTTCGTATAGAGAATACAATGGTTGTAATGTAATTATCTGAGTAAACATGCAGACGCTCCCTGCTCGGCCCCCTTCCCCCACCCTGTATCAGTTTGTGAACAAATGAAAGAATGCTGCCTGCTCAGAGCTTATCTTCTCTCCTGTGCACAATACAGTTATCCTCTGTGGATTAGTCAAACAATGTTTACTGAACTACAGAGACTGAATATCAGGAGTGTGCATGGGAGGTGGTGCAATGACATCACAGAGGAGGTACTTGTTTTTTAAACACAGAAACACAACGCCTCTTTTTTCAAGCCTCAAGAGAGGAGTATCAGCCTGTTATGTAAGTAACTTACTTCTTGGCAAAACCCCTTCAATGGACATTTTGAATAAACATCCACAATGTAAGAAGGAAAGTGAACCTTTGTTTTTTAATTACCAGTAGATTCCCTTTAGCCACAATCATCTTCACCAAAAAATTTCTTTAGCTACAGATACAGTTTTCACAATACTTAGGGGAACATTTTAACCTTTTTTTTCTGCAAAGGTGTTTCGGTTCATCTTTCTAGGTTGTTTTGTCTGCACATACCGCTTCAGGTCCTGCCAGACCGTCTTATTAGTGTTTAGATCAGGACTCTCTGACTTGGCCATTCTTTGTGTGCTTTGGGTCATTGTTTTGTTGCAACACCTAACATTAAAAGGATTTTGCCATGAGTGGGGAACACTCTTAGCACTGACTGGAGAGCTGGCTGCGCTTGCGGGCGGTGCATTCAGCTATGCTCGAAACTCCCATAGAACAGAATGGTAAGTTGTGCACAAGTGCGACCAACTCTCCAGTCTGCATGGAGCGGGGCCCGTTCCCGAGACAGGTGCGGATCCCAGAGTTGGGACTCGCAACTATCAGACAAAGATGGCATATCATAATGATATGCCATCATTGTCTATGGTGGCAAAAACCCTTTAAGTCAGCTTGAAGTCATAGACTAAAGCCTGATAAAGCCTGTGTAGGCGATACACATAGAGCGTTCAGTGCTTCCTCCCTACCTTGGTACACCTCTTAAATTTTAATGCACACATTCATATTTGACATATTTTGGTCATTTTCAAATGTTTGGTCAGGTGGGATCAATTTGAAAGTTGTTATCTGCACCTTTTAACTTGTGTGTACTATTTTGTGTGAACAATCTGCATTGTTTTCTCGGGTGTTGGTGTTTTGGTCATAAAGACATTTATTAGGGTACCTGTGACTGTTACTTTTCATCATTTTTAAGCGTTTTTAATATTTTTTGGGTTGGATTTTGTATAATAAAGATACAGTTTATTATTCAGCTCACATGCATCTGTGACTCTTTTTCCTCTTACCTTGCATTTGTATGCATTTTTTTTCAGGTGTTGCATGTTTTTGAGTTTTTAATGGTGCCCGTTCTGTACCTCTGTATTCATAGACTAAAGTCCTTACATTCTTTTCTAAAATGTTTTGATACACCTGTGATGGTCCCTCTACCATACTTCACAATTCAAGTCAGTGTCGGACTGGTGTGCCTAGGGCCCACCAGTTGAGCTGTTTCTGGGCCCTCTGGTGGAGTTTATTTTAGGGGCCCACCCTACAGCTACCGTAAATGAGTGTATATGCTTCCTATACTCTGCGTCTTGCTTTTTGACTCTCTTTCTATTTCTTTCCCTCTACTGAGGATGTATATGCAGTTAAAAAACATTTCCAGGTCCACCATGCTCAGGGGCCCACCGGGGGTTTCCCCTATTCATGGTCCATTCCAAGTCTGATTGAAGTTGAAGTTTTGGTGTTGGTGTGCAGGCCCTTTTTACTGCAAACTGCATTTTGCATTTGAACTAAAAAGTTCCTTTTTTGTCTAATCTGTTAATATAGCATTTTCCCAGAAACATTGTGGAATTTCCAGGTGATCTTCTACAAACTTGAGATGAGCTACAAAGTTTAATTTTTCACAGTAATGGTTTCCTTTGTGGTATCCTAGCATGAACCTATACGATACAGTGTAAAACTCACAGAGGGACATGTATGAAACAGGTTGTGGCAGCTTTTTGACATGATGTCCGCCAAAAAAACATTTTTGGCCCTGTCCTGAATATGTATGAAAGCTCGTGTGGCAACTATTAGGGTACCTGTGTTTGACGTCCGCAACACTTTTGTCTGTGCTAATTCTTAAGGAACATGTTACGCCTCATTCATAAGATTTGACACATGTATGAATGGTGCTCAACAGAATGTGTCTACTAATTCATGCCAATTTCAAACTGGCGATGCTGAGAAAAATTTTGGTGTAGACACTTTTTGAGACACTTTTTTGGCACACAAATTTGTCTCACAATAGCATACTTTTATAAACTGCTGTGACACACTTCCATACATATTGACGAACACTACACTAATACTTTAGAAAAAATACTTATGGCAACAATAAATCTTTTTTTTTAAATTTCAACTTTACTTCTTTCATAGAAAAATATAAAACATTACATAGCCTCTTGGGCTTACCGGACATTTTTATCCTGCGAAGGGTAGTAGAACAACGCTCATCCAATTTGTGATAAAAGTTCAGAACCCATGAAGTTATGTAGAGGAGTGGAGCCGCTATGAAGAAAGAGGTTTCCACCTCTGACACGTCGAAGGTGCTCTGCACCGAGTGCAGCGGCTCCCCTTCTCTACATACCTTCATGGGACTTTGAACTTTTATCACAAATTGGATGAGTGTTGTTCGACTACCCTTCGCAGCCTAAGAGGCTATGTAATGTTTTATATTTTCTATGAAAGAAGTAAAGTTGGAATTTAAAAAAAAAAGATTTATTGTTGCCATAAGTATTTTTTCTAAAGTATTTATGTGGCGGGGGGAATTGGGGATTTCCCGAATTGGCAACTGAGAACATACGCTGAGAATAAGGGATTACATTATCTATATATGAAAGAATGCTACACTAACGCTGCGTCCCCACTGCACAGGTCAAAAACGGCCGGTATTTTGCGACTATCCCCACGGTCGCAGGGGGGGGGCTGCTTTTCTCTGCGATGAGCGGAGAAAAGCCCTCCCCCTTCACAATCATTTGCACATATTCTGTCCGAAAACTGGACGGAAGAATGTGCAGGTAGAATGTTTTGCGCCTGGACTGCGGGCAGAAAAACCGCCGGACGGAAAACCCGTGCAGTGGGGACTGCTGCACGGGTTTTCCATAGAGCACCATTGTGCTAATTTTCGGCCGGTTTTTCAGGCGGTCTGGAAAATCGCAAACCGGGTGAAAAACCGGCCGAAAACCCGTGCCATGGAGACATGCCCTAAGCTAACCTAACGTACGACTGTCTAGTCTAAGACAATTTTTATACATGTGATCCACAGAGTACTAAGGCTGAGGAAGGAGCTCCCAAGCCATTGCTGGGCTGACATTGCTATATGATTTCTTGATGAGACTCAACTCGATTACACAGACACCTATGAGACAGGTGTCGTGGACTTTGGCGGTTGACTTCCACAGTTTGTTGATAAGCACCCAAATATTGATTTGATTTAAATTCCATTTTCTCCATTCACTTTGCATTTTGTTAATTGATAAAAATAAACTACTAAGACTTCTATTATTCAACACATACTTACTTTGCAGTATTTTTCTTATCTGCCTAAAGCTTTTGCACCAGTATATATATATATATACCCTTCAAGGCTTATTCTAGGATTTAGACAGGTTGGTTATTGCATTTCAGTCATAAGTATGCACCTGCACGTTTATATTATTATTGTTTGGACATACTGACTAACTTTGGTTTTTGCTGCAGGTGAATATGACTTGGAACAGAAAAGATAAAGTCATGCTGGTGCAGTGTGTTGGTGTTTGGTGCCAATGTATGCGTCCTTTACATGTGGCAATTCATAGTAGGCAGACTTGAGAAATGTAGTTATCTAGTTGGGTTTTCCCTCAGAAGTAGTGATTGTGAGAGTATAGTAGGTGGATCCTAGGAGATATTTAAATATGAATATAGGATGAGCATGTGTATTTTTGGTGAATAATTTATTGAACAATAGTGCTGTACCATGGCACCTTGGTGTTTGTTAT
The DNA here is from genome assembly GCA_025379985.1 of Phyllomedusa bahiana. Lineage (NCBI taxonomy): Eukaryota > Metazoa > Chordata > Amphibia > Anura > Hylidae > Phyllomedusa > Phyllomedusa bahiana. The sequence goes on along the minus strand of JAODAL010075639.1, from coordinate 4,058 downwards.
TACATAATTACACTAAGTCCCCTTAAGTACCCTGGATCCAATAAGATTCATCCATACCAATAAGAAGTTATTTGAGATTATAGGCTTAATAGCCATTTATCCAGGATAAACAATCAGTAAGTGAGGCCACTCTGTTGTAAGCAGTTATTCCTCTTTTAGGCTCAGGTATTGAAGGCCAGCAACAACGATAGTGTCCTGCAAACGTACCTGCCTTTCTCATCATGTTAACTTGTATTTGGAGTACATTTGTATACCGCTACACTGTCTGAAGTTGGATTATACCCTTGGGAGATTCTGAAGAGTTTGAAGGCGGGAAATGGTAATAAATAAGAGTCTTTGCTGATTGTGAATAACCAATATATTTGATTAAGTTCTGTTTTTTTATTAATACACAAAGAGACATAGAGAGCAGAGGGCCCTTGTGTAAATGCAATATATGACTCCATTAAATAGTTTATCAAAGTGAGCTCCTTATGTTTGTAATAATCTACTACTTAGTGCTGGTCTTGAACTACGTTAGCTCGGTCCCTTTTAACGAAATCTTAACAGAAGGAGGCTGCTAGCTGATTTTAGGGTGGCATAGGGCCCCATTACCTGCTGCTCCACTTTGCAGCTGCACAGGTTGTACATATAGTATTCCTGATCCACTATTAATGCATCTGTTTGGCCTTCTATCAATATCTAATTTTGCAGTGGTTGTGATTTCATTGTTTCTATGCGCCTCCCATATATGTTACTAATATGTAAAAAATTTTCATAAAGTGAGCCATCTACTAGTTGCAGAAATTCTCTGAATCAGATTTTCTTGCATTTGTGTAACTTATACCTGATTTAGTAATCATGAAATCTCAAGGGTCCTTTACTTAGAGGGGATTTATCTCCTTGAGGAGAGGCTTTAGCGTTTCCCGTCTTTGGGATGCTACATAACCTCTTACATCACATGATTATCCCTCTTTCTTAGATGTGCATATTTTAATTTGAAATATCTCTCCCTAAGGCTATTACTGATACAGACACAGTCTCCATAAAATTCAGTTTCATACATTTGATTAGTGCTTGTCATTCGCTTGCTATACACCCGTCCACGTGACTGCCACCGCTCACCGAAGATGTCTTTAGAAGCAGACAATTGTCACTAATTATTTTAACAAATCACTTCTGAAAGCAAACTAGTGAAAGCAAGATGAAACAAAATCGCACAGACCATTATCACCAGTCAGCAAACTTGTCTGTGATGATGCTAAGCCCCTTTAGCTGTATCTGTTCATTATAAATGCATGACAGCAAGCTTGTGATCTTAATGCCTGTTGGAGTCAGATAGCGATTAATCCTTTTTGCCATCATCACTTTTGTAACGATGTAAAGTAATGATATTCTTCAAAGTGTTTTTTTTTTTTACTTTAAAATGATGAATGTTGTTGAGGAATAAGAAAGGAAAAGGCAAAAAGATTCCCAGCAGTAGTTTAACTTCAAGGCAGTGATGACCTGCATGCTTTGTTCTTAAACTTTCTCGTACAAACATAAAATTTGAATTTATACATTATTGACTAAGTTTGTTGCTGCACAGAGCCAGCAGCACATGCCATACACTGTGGACGACCTTATTTATCAAAATAATCCTGTATAAAAACTGACCTGGCTGCTCATAATAACTGCTCATAGTGCAGTCTGCATTTCTCCAGAGCATTTCAAGAAATAGAAGCTGAGTTCTGCTTTACTATGATGGGCAACAAGGCTAGATTTTCTATTAGACACTTTTAACCCTAATTGCTAACCCACACCTCCTATCACACACACTTCTGTCACTCCCTACACTAGGGCACTCACAGGCACTTATCTGTATGTAGATGTACTGTCAGGGTGGCAGGTTCATCCATTTTTTATGTATGAAACAAGGTTGGACCATTGTAAACAGCACTTCTCACACTTCATCTCCCCCAGGCACCATTATAGATTGTAAGCTCTTGCGAGCAATGCCCTCACACCTTGTGTCTCATCTGTAAGTAGCTTTCACTGTGTAATGTATGTCTTTTGTCTGTAATTATACCCTCCATATTGCAAAGTGCTGCGGATTTTGTTGGTGCTATATAAATAAAGATTATTATTATTATTATTATTATTATTATTATTATTAATAATAAATGTCGACAATGCTTTGAAATTTTAACTTCTTAAAGGGAATGTGTCATCAGAAAATGACTTATTATTTAACTCGTATTTTTATGTCAACCACATTTTTTAAGAATTCTTGGTTGTATATTCAGAATAATATCAGAATATTAAAAAAAAAAATCCTGAAACCCTGTAGTTTTCACTTTGGCCACTAGGCCTTATAATAGTCTGACACTTCCTCTTCTGTAGAGAAAGATTTTCAGTAGTCTCCTTATTATCAGCACAGGCAGGATTACACTGAAAGGTTACACCAATGTGTATAGATAAGACAGGATTCACCATTCACAATAGGTCACAGATCACCCTCTCCTTCTCCCTGCACAGTGACTTCCTCCCAGGTCACAGATTATTCCTAGAAAACTCTCCTATAGAAGTCAGTGGGTCTGCCCCTGATCACAGGTTTCTATGCCCATGAAGCATATCTCTCAATGCTGCTGAAAGCAGCTCGGACAAGATAATTGCCCCCATAATCATAAACAGACAACAGAATAAAAAAAATCTGCAACCAGAAAATAAAAACAGCTGCTAAAAAGAAAAGAATATGTATCAGTATCTGGTTTTAATTAGTAAAAAAAAAAATAATAGCAAAATATTTATTTTAAGGCTACAGCCTTCTATGGGCCTTAAGCCCCTATGACATAGATATCCATCATGGAGGTGTCAAGTGTATATAAAGGGTATATATGCTGAGCCCACGGCATACCCAACAGATGCTGGAGCCGGAGCCCACTATTAGCAGCCACGATCAGAGAAAACTCCAATCCCACCCATTTAAAGGGTTGATACTATTTTACACTTTAATTGTATAATGATAAGATGTTCCATCAAAGTGCAATAGGTACAAGTCCAAGAAGGAATAGGCCCCAAAAAGTCTCCAAAGTATGATAGGTGTGGATTCCACTTCCAGATCCTGCACCTATCTTTTCAATGGGCCCCAAAAAAGTCTGTGTTCAGAACTGAGAATAAGTCATGTATGTGCACTATTTTTCTTTTCTGTTCTTTGAGAGTACAGCCAAACACACCACTCAGCTGCACTTAGATCTCCCATAGAACAGAATGGAGAGTTGTGTAGAAGCACACCCTGATCTTCATTCTGACCACAGACTTTTGAGGGCCCATTCCAGAGATAGCAGCTTCAATGGCAATATGCCATTGAAATATGAAATGGGAACACCTTTGTCAATACATCCGCAGCATTTATGCCCTCACCACATGGGGCAGGACTCTGTTCCACCCCCTGATTTGCTGTCATGCCAGCTGATAACCTAATGAAGGCCTCCAGGCCTGCTATGATTGCACTTCTATTACACCTTGTTAGGACAGGGTGTAATAGGACATTAATTAAATAACAATATGCTGCAGTACATAGTATTGCAGAATATAGTATAAGCAATGTTTAAGTCCCCTTGGGAAACTAAGTGTTACAATATAAAATATAGAAAAAAAGTTTCTTAAAAAAAATAAAAACATTTTGCAAAACAACTTTTCCATGAATCAAAAACTAAACCTAAAAAATTAACATTTTTTGAATTGCCAAAGCTTTACAAAAACGAAAACTGAAGCAATATCATGTTTATTATCCCATACAGTTAACACCATAAAATAAAAAATACCACTTAAATTGCATCTTGCTTGCTCATTCTGCCTCCCTAAAAAAAATACTGTGGTATAAGAATTATTGAAAAAGGTGCATATACCTAAATTGGTACCATTAAAAACTATACTTCGCCAAGCAAAACATGAGCCTTATAGATGATAAAATAAAAACGTTATTGGTCTCAAAAATGGCAATACAAAGTAAATTAAAAAAGTAAAAAATTTTTTAAAGTGCAAAACATATCGAAAAGTATTAACTGGGGACGCAAAATCGTATCCCCCCCAAAATA
>JAODAL010075638.1:0-13913 GCA_025379985.1 Phyllomedusa bahiana | reverse complement strand
CCATGCAACATTATTAACAAACATGTTTAAAGTTGAAAAAAGGTGCAAAACCCCAGAAAGCGCTAGGACTTTGTCATCTAGAAATTTTCTTTTAAACCGGGGGATAAAACTTTTACAATGTCTTACTACCCCCTAGAAAACACAGCTCCAAATTTTAAAAATCGGGACTAATGAGGGAAAATTTCCCTGGAGTACTTTTTACCCATAACAGGATGGAAAACTTTCCCAATGTTTTTTTATGTTAACCTCACAACACATAAAGATGGGGGTCAGAGAGTGAATTTTTTAAAATTTTGGGGGGGTTTGGGAAATATAAAAATTTTCCGTACCTTTTGTAAAGGCAAGAAAATAAAGGGCTCCTGAGTAGTGTTGAGCGATTTTTTTTCGAAAAAGGGTTGAAATCGGAAAAGGTTTTTTAGGGGTGATCAAAATTTTCCCAAATTTCATGCGAAATTTAAGGTTAAAATCTGTGCATCATCATTAAGATCGCCCCTTTTTTCGGGCTTCCTGTAATTTTGGGTGGCCAGCAAATGAGATTACAAAATTAGACGGGGTGAGATGTGTGTGCGACGTCATGACGGGATGTTTTTTGGTTGCGTTTGGCTAAAAAAATAAACATGACCCCCCGTTTTAAATAAAAAAAGCGTTTCCTTTTTTCACCCTAAAGTGTTTTTCTCAGGTCTTTTAGGGATAGGACCTGCGCCTGCCTGGGGGCCAAACAGCCAGCGAAATTGTCAATTTTTGCACAGAAAAACCCTCTACTTTTAGTTTGGGATCCTTCCAATTTAGTTAGATTAGAGAATTTGAACATTTTATGTAGTTAGTAGAGAATTTTAAAACAGCCCTCTTTCCGCTTAAATTCACGGCGGTGGGGGGCGGGGGGGTGTGGGGGGGGGCCCCCGGGCGAAAAACAGACAAGCTCAAATTTTAAAAAACCCCCTGGATAAAGTTTACCCAAAACTTAGTGTAAACAAATTTTTGTGGAATATCTTTATTATTTAAAATTTGCTATTGAAATTTTTCCCGGTAAATTTGGGGGACCCGAACTTATTTGGGGTAAAACCCTTTCTAGTAACTGCAGGTCCCCTTTGTTAGCTGCCCAAAACCCCCACTTTTATTATCAGAAAAAAATTTCAGAAAAGGTGTTCAAATTTTAAACCCCTTACCCCTTTTGGGCTGTTGATAATCCACCTTGCACTTAAATTAAAATCCAGCAAAACTTGTAGTCAGCCCAGGGTTTTTTGTTGCCCAAAAATTTCCGTGTAAACGTTCGAAAAAATCAAAGTTTTTGTTTTTTTTACTTTTTTCGCACCCGCACTGTTCATTAAAGGAGCATCTACGTAAAACTTTAAAAAAGCAATTCCCATAAAACACCAAGGGGAAATTTAAAAAAAGGGCAAAAATACCGTTTTTTAAAATCAAAAAAATAACAGTTACGTGTTTTTTGACATTTTGCGCCCCCCAGCACGTTCATTGACGCAGCATCTACGTAAAAACTTAAAACAGCAATTCTCAATTCACCACAGGGTTTAATTTTAAAGGGGGCAAAAAAAAACCGTTTATTATATCAAAACATAAAAAGTTAGTTTTTTTGGGCTTTTTCGCCCCACACTGGGTTTATTACGAGGGATCTACGTAAAAACTTAAAACAGCAATTTTTAATTCCCCCCACAGGTGTTTGAAAAGGGCAAAAAATTTCCGTTTTTTTTTTCTAAAAATAAAATTACTTTTTTTTTTTGACTTTTTGCGCACCCAGCACGTTCATTGGGCGGGGCATCTACGTAAATCTTTTTAAAAAACAATTCTATATTCACCACAGGGAAAATTTAAAGGTGCAAAAAAATTTTCCCTTTATTTATCAAAACATAACAGGGTTTCGGGGTTTTTTTCCCCTTTTTCGCACCCAGCACTTTCATTGCCCCAGCATCTACGTAAATTTTAAAACAGAATTCAAAATTACCCCAAGGGGGAAATTTAAAGGGGGCAAAAAATCCCGTTTATTATATCAAAACATAACAGTTACTGTTTTTGATTTTTGGGCAACCAGCACTGTTCATGACGCAGAATTACGTAAACCTAAAAACAGCAATTCTATATTCACCACGGTGAATTGAAAGGTGCAAAAAATACCGTTTATTATATCAAAACATAACAGTTACGTGTTTTTTGACTTTTGCGCACCAGCACTGTTCATTGACGCAGCATCTACGTAAATCTTAAAACAGCAATTCTATATTCACCACAGGTTAAATGAAAGGTGCAAAAATACCGTTTTTTAAATTCAAAACATAACAGTTACGTGTTTTTTGACTTTTGCGCACCCAGCACTGTTCATTGACGCAGCTTCTACGTAAATCTTTAAAACAGCAATTCTATATTCACCACAGGGAATTGAAAGGTGCAAAAAATACCGTTATTATATCAAAACATAACAGTTACGTGTTTTTTGACTTTTGCGCACCCAGTACTGTTCATTGACGCAGCATCTACGTAAATCTTAAAACAGCAATTCTATATTCACCACAGGTGAATTGAAGGTGCAAAAAATACCGTTTATTATATCAAAAACATAACAGTTACGTTGTTTTTTGACTTTTGCGCACCCAGCCATGTTCATTGGGCAGCATCTATGGTAAATCTTAAAACAGCAATTTATATTCACCACAGGTGAATTGAACAGGTGCAAAAAAATACCGTTTTATTATACCAAAACCATAAACAGATACGTCGTTTTTTTGGACTTTTGCCCAGTCAGATTGTGGTAGACACCTGTGCCAGTTAAATTTGAATCCAGCAATTTTGTTTTGATTAGGAGGGTTTGTGAATAGCTGTGATTTGCCGTCTTTTAATAAGAGAATTTCCAAACTATTCCATACCTTCTCACATTTTTTATATTTCTGAACAATGGAGCGAAATGCAGGTGGTAAGCGCGCCAAGAGGGGGGTTAAGCACATGGAGGTAGAGGTTACTGAGAGAAGGTGCTCCTTCCAGTGCTGGCGACAACCCGCATGCCAGCGGATCGTCAGTTGCAGGACCGTCAGGCCTGTCATCGCTGGGTCAGGTCCTCGTGATCTAAGTAACGAACATCGTCGCCAATCTGTCTTCAGTGGTTAATGCAAACTGCATCTAGCAGTCTTACCTCCTCGTCCTCGCGAGTCTCGGCCACAAATGTCGTCATCAGTAATCATCAGCATCCGTCCTCCAACATGAAGCAGCCCAAATGTTCAATCAGTACCCACACTGTGGATAATCATTGTCTGAAGACCTCTTTGATGACCAAATGTGGTTGGGGTCAGAAGGCAGGTAAAAGATCAAGAGGATGATTTAGTCTGCTCTGACGCCAGTTACTGATGCCATCAGAGGAGGTGAAGGAAGCGTCAATCGGCAAAAATAATTCGCCGGGCGGTCGGCAACGCCTTGCAGTGCCCTTGCTTTAGCCCGAGCTTTGGGTAGCAGAAGTTCAGGGACGACCAAAGTCACCTGTGTTATGATGATGATGATGACGACATTGCAGTCCCATCCTGGTCCTTTTCCGCCGAATTTGCTTTGCGAGGCGCTGTCATCAGTGGACGAGGAGGAGCGATGGGGGTAGTTGTCAATACGGGTCCCGCCACAAAAAGGGATTGGGGCGGTCGCATGATGTTCGTGATATGATTCCGCCAGCCAAAAAGGTCAGCGCAAAAACCCCGGCTCCTCGCTTATCGCGTCAAAAAAGGCCGGACCTCTCAAGCCCTGGGTCTTCTTTGGAGCAAGCCTTGCCCCGATTCACCCAGCTGATGTCATATGCCGCCTTTGCCGTAAACGCATAAGTAGAGGCCAAGAAACCTTAAGTGGTTACCACACCCAAAATATCTAGTCACATGCAGCGAATGCATTGAGTTGAATGGAGGGAAACTTGGCAAGACTAGGCCCCAGACGGCGCCGGGCCTCCAACCTCTGTCACACCTTTGTCTCCGCCTCCTCCTCTCCTCGCACCTCCAAGCGTTCTTCAGCATGCCCATGTCTCTCAGAGTCATGATCAGGGATCAGCTCCGCTATCAAGCCTCCACCGTCGCCCGAGCAGTACCACCAGCTCCCACCAGAGACCCTCCATACCCCTTTCCTTTCCGCCAGTTTGACGACCTGCACGCCGTACAGCGGCCAGGCTAGCAGCAGCTTCTGTCTTCCAGTTTGGGTGCAGAAGAAGAACACTTTAACCAAACCATCCAAAGCCAAAAAGTCTGTATGTCGGCATTGCAGTTCTTTTGGCCTTGGAATGTTCTGCCTTTGCGTCGGTGGTGGACACAGATGGGTTCCGCCACAGGTCATGGCCCTCGCCTGCCCCCCAATACCAGAATGCCGAGCAGGCATTTCTTTGCGAAATGCCGTCCCTGCCTGGCCAGCACGTGTCATCCTAAAATATCAAGCGCGTTGTACTGCATCTGTTGTCCGGAAAAGTCCATCTCACCACGACACATGAGACTGGTAAGCACGGCCAAGGCCGCGTATTCTCGTGGGACAGTCACTGGAGTGAGCTGGGGTGGATGTCTCTGGGGGTGGACGGTTGGCTCTTCAGGCTCGGCGCAACACGCTCTTCAAAACCGCAGGCTGGTGCAGGGCTCTTTCCCCCAAGGTCCTCTGGTGGCATCACGTGCCCAGGAGACACCAGGCCATGTTGAAATTAATCTGCCCTTGGAGACCGTCCACCACAGGTCAGGAGTGTGGACGGCTTTAAGCAATGAGACGAGCGCGCTGCCTGGGTGACAAGAACCTTGTGCCAGGCAAGGTGGTGTGCGGATAACGGGCGAAATCTGCTGGCCGCCCTTAGATCGGTAGGCTGGAGCACATCCTTGCCTGGCAACATGTCGATGAACCTTGTCGTCCAGAAATTCTAAAGCGCTACCCGTGGTTCTGGACTGGCCCTGCTGAAGGAAGGCTCGAGGTCTGAGTTCGCACTTCCGCCGTTCGCACCCTGCTTCGTCCCGCCTGGCTGCGTTGCAGCGTCAGCTCGGCCTCCCCGTCAACCGTCTCATTGTTGACGTGGCAACACGCTGGAATTCCACCCTCCAATGCTCCAGCGATTGTGGCAGCAGCGCAATGCCATTACGGAGTACGAAGTGACACATGGCCTGACAAGCAGCGGTACGGACCTCGGGGTGTTGAACCACGAGAGTGGAGGCAGGTGAAAGAGCTCTGCACCATCCTTGCCAGTTTTGAAGAAGCCACCAAAATGGTCAGTGCGGACAATGCCCTTGTCAGCATGAGCATTGTGGTGATCTTAGTTCTGGAACGATCGTTGGACACTCTGAAACAACAGGTCCCGCCAGCGACGGAGGAGGAGACGGACACAGATGCGGACACGGAGCCTTTCTCTCCGTCAAATCCACAAGGCCCGACAGTTTCACAATTTCATCGGTCTTCATTAGGCAGTGGTTCGGGGTCCAGAGCTAGTGCAAGGTGGCGCATCAGCTCTCAGGGTGCATCATCTCAGGCAAGTCAGGGCTGTGTTGAAGCTGTGCCGGAGGCAGCGGGGAGGAGGAGGAGGAGGTATTCCTAGACACCGATGTTACCGACGTCCCTGCCTTGGAAAGAGGTTGGCGCGAATTTGAGGCGGAGGAGGAAGATGAGGAAGATCAGTTTGCTAGTGCCCCTCGACCCAGAGGCTTGGGAAATCAAGGCTCCATCTCTCACATGAGTGCTTGGATGCTCCATTTCCTCCAACATGATCCTCGCATTAAGGCCATCAAAATGAACAACAGTTACTGGGTGGCCACCCTCCTGGATCCCGGTACAAAACAAAAATCAGCACTTTCCTTCCACCCACCCAAATAGAGAGTAAAATGCAGGAAATGGAGACCTTGCTGATTGATCAACTGGAGACATCTGTTGCGTCTGCTTCACGTTCCCCAAATGTCACGGTGGAACAACATCAGCGACGTGACAGCAGTAGAGTGCCAAGTAGGCGTAGCGGCAGCAGCAGGCAAGGTGGCAGAAGCCTAATGGGTGACCTCTGGCAATCTTTGTTTACCACCTCACCAACGCATGCAATGCAGGGCACACATCCAACACACAGAGATCAGCTTAAGATCATGGTGCACGACTATCTGCGTCTCAACACCGATGTTTTTGCATGTGTTCCGGACCCAATAGACTTCTGGGTATCCAAAATGGACGAATGGCCCGAGCTGGCTCGTCACGCCATAGAGGTGTTGTCCTGCCCAGCAGCCAGCGTCATATCTGAGCGGACCTTCAGCACAGCTGGAGGAGTCATTACAGACAAACGCATCCGGCTTTCCACAGATAATGTGGATCGTTTGACTTTCATCAAGATGAATCAGGCATGGATCTCTGATGATGTTGTGGCCCCAATTGCCGAGGTCACCGATTAGTTGCCAGTCTACTTCACATTCCTTTTCAAACAGAAATGGTCCTCTTGAAAACTTTTTTTTAAATGATCATTTCTTACTGCAATTTTTATTCTCTTTTCCCAACAGTTCATTTTGCTGGTTTTGCTGTGAGGAGACTGTAAAAGACAGCAAGGTTTCATGACAACACCGTATTCCATTTACTCACTTTATCTTAAGAAGTTTTCGCATTGTCAATGGTTTTGAGGTCATGTTGCTGTGAGATACAGCAATAATCATGGTCCTTTGGAACAGAAATGTGGCTTTTAAGTGGCATTTCTCCCTCACAATTTTTAATAGTGGCTGGAAGTCATATTTATAATTTATTGGGGTCATGTAGCTGTGAGATAAAGCAATAATCAGGGTCTTTGGTAACAGAAATGTGGCTTCTAAGTGGCATTTCTCCTCACAATATTTAACAGTGGCTGAGAAGTAATGTTTATAATTTTTTGGGCATGCTTCTTGGAATGCAGCAATACTATAGGTCTATTATAAAAAAAAATGTTGTTTCAACAGACATTTGTTCTTCACAATTGTCAAAGTGGCTAAAGGGTGATGGTGCTGTTCAGTAACAGGAATAGGTAGGACACGGTAATGGACACCCCTTATTTGCAAATGACTTGTTTTGCAAGATCTTTAACATAGCTATCAATTACCTGTATTGAGACAACCATTTAATACAATTAAAAAAGAGAAACAAAGACATGGTGGGTATCCATCCTAATTTTAAATAATGTGTTTTCTAGATTTTAAACTACATAAAAAACTTTGCATGTTCAAAAATAGATGGTAAAAAAAGTCCTCTGAATTGTACAAGGGGAGGTTACAGGAAAACTGGACCAGTTGTAGGTTATTCAGAGGACATGGAGTATGAGCACGGACAGAGCAACAATGTTACAGAGCAATTTCCTCCGCACGATGAGTAAAATGAGAAAAAGAAGCCAAGAAAAAGGGCACCTGGTGGTAACAGGAGCGTTAACTCCAGTTATTTCCAAGTGAAGCTCAATTGGTCCGCACTATACGGAGGGGCAGCGCCTACCAAGGTCTTGACTGTGTATTGAGGGAAGGCTGGAGTTCTCACACTTACGCTGCACACTATGCTTCAGCACGACAGTTTTCGTTGCTGCGTCATAGGGCATTTTAACCTGCGTGTGAATTTGATGACGGACGCCAGCCTGGGCTCTCACCGCACCCACTGTAACTATCGGCCTGGGTTCATGCTGTGGCACAGGCAGGTATAGTCAATGTCAGTTCAACTTTAAAAATGGTGTTGTAAGTCTCCTTTTTCCGGATCTATTTTAATCTGGGGGTCTGACAGGTTTAATCGGTCATACTGCGGGCAGGACAGGTTCTAGTCAGGTCCAGTTCAACTAAATGGTGGTTTGAAAGACTCCTTTTTCGGCATTTTTTAATCGGTGGGGTAGACAGCTTTAAGGGTCATGCTGCGGTCCTGGACAGGGTTTGTCGATGTCCCAGTTCAACTAAAATGGTGGTTGAAAGGACTCTATTTCCGCCTTTGTAATCTGTGGGTCAGACAGGTTTAATGTCATGCTGCGTAACAGGGGGACTGACTAGAGTTAGCGTCAGTTCATCTAAAATGGGTGGTTCAATGACTCCTTTTCCAGCACTTTTAAATCTGGGGTCAAGACAGGTGTAATTGGTCTACTGCAGTCCTAGGAGCAGGTATAGCAATGTCCAGTTCACTAAAATGGTGGGTTGAAAGACTCTTTTTTTCCGGCTACTTTTTAATTCTGGGGTCATGTCAGGTTTGGGGCTCAGCTGGGGGCAAAAATCAAAAACCAAACGACTGCGAAGATGAGAATAAAGCAGAATGACCCTTGCCATAAACATTTCCTCAAAGCCGCTAAACTGATATCCAACGACATGTTGTGATCAAAGGTTTAAATTTTCTCCCACAAGATCCAGAACTCTATTTGACTTTCAAGTAGATTTCTATAGGTTTTGCAGAAAATTAGATTAAAAATGTTTTTTTGGTAAGGGCTTTGGTTGGGATACTCAAATTAAAAAACTATCTAAACGCCAGTAAATTTGACCCTGATATTTCCAGCTCTTATGCTTGAAAACCTATTTTAGCAATTGGTCCTAAAGGGAGGTCAGAGAAAAATGCAAATAAAAATCAGGAAGAAAAAAGGTTAATTTAAATAAAAAGGAGAAGGATGACCCTTGAGATATTGCATAAGATAATGAGCTTGTTTTTAAAAAGCGGATAAAGGGGGCGCAACTGTCATTATGGATGAATTAAAAAAAATAAAAAAAAAAAAAAAAAATACATCCTGGAAGCGGATAGGCAACTAGTAAGATATAGAATTTTATGCAAAGAGCATGGAGGGATCCTACTAGACAGGTCAAAATCGATAGATGATATTCTCCTCAATGCTGAATTGCAGAGGGATTATTGAGAATAAAACTAGCGAAACTTGCTCCAAAGATGAATACCCCCGTGTCCCAATCCTATACCTAGTACCTAAAGTGCATTAAATCCTTATTGGATCCCCGCAGGCCATTGTCTCTGGCATTGGGTCTGTCTTCCAACCAGTAGCTCTCTTTCATCGATAAACCATCTACAAAAAATGTCAAACAGCTCCTAGGTGCCTTAAAGACACTGGCGTATTTTTGACCAAAATTGAAGATTTGGAGGTCGCTGACGTTACCTTTCCTATGTACCTAGATGTAGGTAGTTCTCTATACAAACTTTACAACCAATGAAGGTATTACTTTGCAGTAAGAGATAAAACTCATGGAGGACGGCCAGGTCTCTCCTCAATACAGCAGATCGCTTTGCTGTTGGAGTACTGGATTGTGATCCTTACCATGACTATTTTTGATTTGGACAATGAGTTCTATTGGCAACGACAGGGACTTCGATGGGTTCTGTCGGAACCTTGTTTTTCTAATAGTTTCATGAATCTTTTGAGAGTAGACATGGGAACACGGTACTTGGAGACCACTGTATTAAACAGTGGTTGCGTTCCGTGGATGACGTGTTCATTGTTGTGGTCAGGAACGAGGCTGTGTTTGGACATATTTCATCTGCTGATTTGAATATTTAACTTTCCTCTTATTAAATTTTCACATACAAAAATGTCCAGAGTTTAGGGTTCTTGGACGTATTAGTCAAACGGAAGGACTTACTCTTGTGACTTACACTGTTTCAAAGGACTTAGACAGGAACAACATTTTCATATGAAACAGCCAGCATGCTCCAACATTTTTAAAGCATATCCCTAAGGGACCATTCCTGCGTGCCAGGGTATATGTTCCATTGACCACAGATACAATAGGAATATAAGAGAAGCTCATTGATAAATTTGTTCACGTGGTTACCCTAGAGAGTAATTGTATGTATAGGAGAGAAGTAGGCAGCTCTCACGTGAGGCTGTCAGTACCCCAAGTCACTCAGAAAGTACGATCAGTGTATCGGGTTTCAAATCGGTGTACGATAACCATGCAGGATTTAATAAGTAAGACCATTAAGAAACACTGGATATAATACAAAGTGATCTAAATTTGGACCCTTTGTTTAGGGAGCATCCTAGATTCATATACCCAAAAAGGCAAAACGATTGGCAATTATATTATCCATTCAGATGTAAAACAAACAATCTCTAGACAAAATTTTGGACACACAGAATAAGGGCACTTACCCAGGTCTATTGTGCCAAAATATTGCCATGGAATATTAAAGGGGATTGTATCACACATCCCACTCAAGATTCTATATACCTTTAAGAGGATATTTTACTTGTTGTCCACTAATGTATTTTACCTTTTGAAATGCCCTGTGGCATGTGCATGTGGGGCGACCACTAGGTGGTCCGTATTAGAATCAATCGAAATTAGTCTCAGGATACGATATATAAATCTAATCAGAAAGAGATAGGCATTACTGATACAAGTAGAGTAAACACCAGCTCTGCTTAAGCGGAAAAACTCATTTCTCAGAATCCACTGTGGCTAAGGCATTGCTTTGAAAGGGGCATAAAGTGGCTTGAGCTACGTTGGTGTGTACTTGAGGAAGTAGAGGTAATGACGCTGACATATTAAGTCAACTTTACAACGTGAGGTCTATTGGATTTATTTGGTTAAGATGCACTTTCTCCTAAGGGGGCTAATGAAAACTGTACAATGGAACGTATTTTCTATAGATATGCTAGGTATTCTGCCCCATACCTATCTGCCCGTAGGTTAGTTTTTTAGGATCTCGTACCCTGTTTTTGTGCTTAGTTGTTACTATTCTTTAATCTATAGTTAATAGGTTACAGAGAGATGTGTGTTTTTAACCATTAGTTATTATAGTCATGTAATTGTTGGAAATATATACTTTACTTACCTTGTGTATTCAGAGGGTATAAGAATTTACATCCTGGAAGCTACGTCACGCTTGAGGAAGGGGGCGTGTCCCCCGACGTTGCGTGTTTTGGGCAATCTGGAGTGATCGCTTTGGCTCTACTCTGGCCGTCCTCGTGGCTTTGCTTACTATCTACATTTAATCCTATACAGACTTTAAGGACTAGTGATAATTGTGCCTTGATTTATGCTATATCTGCTATTAATGTCTAAATATATCAAATGTGAATAATATATTAAATTTGAAGAACAAAGCATTACCTGCTGGGGACTTGCAGTAACTCACACGGCATCTGTTTTCTTTTGGAGGCTCATGCTGTGGCCCACGACAGGGATAGTCAATGTCACAGTTCAAGAAAATGGTGGTGGAAGACTTCCTATTTTCGGCACTTTTTAATCTGAGGGTCAGACAGTTTTAATGGTCTATTGCTGCGGTCCAGGACAGATATAGTTAGTGTCCAGTGAAACTAAAATGGTGGTTCAAAGACTCTTTTCCCGGCACTTTTTATCTGGGGATCAGACAGCTTTAAATGGTCATATTGCGGTCCAGAGACAGTATAGTCAATGTCAGTTCAACTAAATGTGGTTGAAAGACTCCTTTTTCCGGCACTTTTGAATCTGGGTCATGAAGGTTTGGGGCTCATGCTGTGGCAGGTTGGGTTTGTCACTGTCCAGTGAAACTAAAATAGTGGTGAAAGGACTCCTTTTTCCGGCACTTTTAAAATGTGGGGGTCATGCAGGTTTTGGGGCTCATTGGCTGCGTTCCAGGGACAGGGATATTCAATGTCCAGTTCAGTAAAATGATGGTTCATTATACTGCCTTCTGGCTCTTTTTAAATTTGGGGGTATGCAGTGTAAGGGTCTTGCTGTGGTACAACGACAGGGATAGTGAATGTGTGGATTTTTTTTTCTGGGCTTTTATAGCCTAAGTGTTGTGCCTAAGATGTAGCAGGTATCCATTTTGACTGTTGTGGCTGTTAATTCCTAGCTTCTCCAGCCCTGTTTGGGTAGAAGAATGAAGGTGTTGTTGCTCTCCATAGACTTTAATGGTCATCGCTCATATCGGACTGCTCACTATCGAAAAACCTTATCGATGGTGGCCGACTATCGACTATCGCCTGATGTCGATAGCCAACGTAATCGCTCAACACTAATCAGGACCTACTACAGTGGCACCTAGATTTAGAGGAGGCTAGAATGTAGAAGGGTAAGTACTGTATATAATTCTGGGAGGGGGCTAGAGTTTGCTCGGCTTTGAGGAAGCAGCACTCAGACCCCCAATTGCCCTGTTCACTGCTTCAAAAGCTTACAGGAAGAATTGACTAGTGTCATTTATTGTCCAAAATTATTTACCCTCTTGGCTCCAGATCTCATCTTCAGGTTCAGGCACCACTACGTTGGGGCCTGATGCAGGATGGGATCAGGACCCAGTGCGGCAGCACCTGGACCTAAGGAGGAGCCCAAAAGACAGTAGGGTGAATATATGAATCTCATATATCGAAGAAATGGGCATATATTGCGAAGTGTATTATCTCTCCAACACTGCTGTATGCTTGCTATAAGGGGATCTCCCTAGTCCCAAAACATGTACCAACCAATATAGAGTGGCAAGCAAAGATAAACTTAAAACATATACTTTATTACTGAGACATATTCATTAAAATATGTAACGGATAGTGCTACAATGAGCTACTTGCGTTCCATTTAAGTCCATAGTCGGCAGTGGGAGCAGATGCAAAGTCATGAATGGCGAGGCTCCCGGCGTGTTCACGTGTGCTGACGCCAGTCGGGGAGCAAACAGACAGGAATGGGCTGGGAAACCGTGTAAAGATACACGGTTTCCCAGCCCATTCCTGTCTGTTGCTCCCCGACTGGCGTCAGCACACGTGAACACGCCGGGAGCCTCGCCATTCATGGACTTTGCATCTTGCTCCCACTGCCGACTATGGACTTAAATGGAACGCAAGTAGCTCATTGTAGCACTACCCGTTACATATTTTAATGAATATGTCTCAGCAATAAAGTATATGTTTTAAGTTTATCGTTGCTTGCCACTCTATATTGGTTGGAATATATGAATCTCGTCATGGTAGGAACCAAGTTTTGAGGAACAGCCCAGGGGCTATGGTCAGCTTAATCTCAACTTAGTACCAGACAACTGCTACCAAGGTCTACAAAATGATGGGACATATTACAAGAAACCTAGTTGGTCATGACACAAACATAGTTTTGCCTTTATAAATTGCAGTAATTAGGCCATACATGGAGTATTGAATACAGTTTTGGCCAGCTGAGCTGCAACAGCCATAGTGGAGGGCGACCAGGTTGGTTGGGGGAATAAGTGGATTGCAGAACTAAGCCAGGCTATCAAACTTGGTGTTATTCAGCTTGGAAAAAAAGACAGGAATGATCTATTTACAACATACAAATTTATGAATAGACATTTCTGAGATCTCCTATGTGATCTTTTTACAGCTAGACCCGTAACTATGACACAGGGGCATCCTCTACATCTAGAGGAAAGAAGGTTCCACCATCATCGCCGATGAGAATTCTTTACTGTAAGAGCAGTGACACTATGGAGTTTGCTGCCACAAGAGGTTGTGCTGGTGGATTAATTGACCAAATTCAAAAAGGGTTTAGAAGCCTTTCTTGAAAAATATCATTGTCGCTAGATTCTCGAGATAGGAAGCCGATCCAGGAATTATTCTGATGGCCAGATTTTGAGTTGGCAAATTTTTGTTCTAGTTTGGGACAATTAGCATCCACCTCACAAAGGCTTTTTGCGTTCCTCTGCATCAACACTGTATGTACATTATAGATTTTACTTGATGAACCCATGTCTTTCTATCTTTATCAACTAATGTCACTATGTTCTGTGTAGTTGGAGGGTATGCCCTCAGAATCATTCTCTCTGCTTCAATAAATCTTTAGCTAAGATGGGAATAGATTTTTTTTATTTCTATTTCACGCAGATATATTATTCTAGAAATATAAAAAAAATAAATGTACAAAGGTAAAAATAACAATAAATGGGAGAAAAAAGCTATTTGGGCAAAGGTGACAATGAAATAGCTGCAACAATGCTTGTGTCAGAAATGACATCTGGAATAATCACAGACTTAGCTCTGTAAGCTTGTGCAGCGTTTATTCATCGCTTCG
>JAODAL010075637.1:0-13913 GCA_025379985.1 Phyllomedusa bahiana | reverse complement strand
ACATGTCACAGAGCTCAGCTCCTTCCTCATCTAACCCCTTTAAAAATCACGCTCAGCTCCCTCCTCTATCCTATAACCCAATAACACAGGATCGCTTCTTCCTTATCATTAAAACCCCTTTTAAAATCACGAGCTAAGCTTCCCCCCTTTTTCAATAACCCTATATGTCACGGCTCAGTTCTTCCTCTATCATTTAACCCTATATACAGAGCCAGCTCCTCTCCTCTATCATAAAACCCTATATATCACAGGTCACATTCTCCTCTACCATAACCCTATATATCCAGAGTCGCTCTCCCTCTTCATATAACCCTTTATATCACAAGTGGGCCTCCTCTCTTTTTAAATATAACCTATAACATCATCTCAGCTTCCTCTATCATTTCTCTCTTGATAGGCAGTATAAACCACCTGAGGGTTTTTTTTTTAATGTGGAAATTTTAAAAAAAGTTTTTTTTCAATTCATTTTTTTTTACAGCAGTTCCTCGATTAATGAAGTGAAAATTTTTTTGTTGTGTCCAGACTTGTTTTTGGTATTTTTAAATATTTGGGTATAGTTTTATATTTATGAATGTATTGTTTTATATTTTTTTAATTATTTATTATATAAATTCTTCTATCTTTTCTTTAGGGTATGTCCACACGGCTTATTTTGGCGCCATTTTTTCCCTGTATGCCGGGTTTTACGCAGGAATGCTCCCGCAATTAGTTAATCCATAGCTCTCAAGAGGGCTAGGGTTAAGCGTTCCCCCCCCTTTTAGAATACGATCGTATTGTACCCGGGGGAAAAAACTGACATGTTTAATTTTTTCGCCGGCAATTACGCGCCCCAAACAATGCATGTCAAGGGGGCCCTACGCGCCCCCAAATTTTTGCCTTTTTGAACAACCCTTTGTCCCCCTTGGAGAAAATTTTTAAACATAATGTACTGTCGTTCTAAAGACAAATAAAACTGCCTAATAGACGCCTTTGGCCCCGTTTACAGGGGCTTTGGGGGCGGTTTTTTGGGGGGGGTTCCCATGCGGTTTCCGCGGACAAAACCCGGCCAAATCAACCTAGTTTATTAAAATGGTTTCCCATTTGGGAAACCGCGTTAATTTAACCCCGGGGGGGGTTGGAAACTCTCCCTTTAAATTTTTTGCGGAGTTCTCAGCGCGGCGGCCGCGCGGGGATGCCGCGGGCGTCGCCCCGGGGGGCCGGCTGGCCCGCGGGGCGGTTTCCCCCTGCCTATTAATTTGCATGGGGGCAAAACCCCTCCGCAAGTCGCGCCCCCAAATCACGCCCCCCCCGCCCAGACCACCCCGCGCCCCCAGCGAGCAAACCCCCGTCGGGAGCGCGATTTTTTGGCGGGGTAGGACGAGGGTTTGGCCCAGGCCGCAGCGAAAAATTGGCCAAACCCGTGTGGAACGGGGCCCAAGAAAATTTAATGTCAATTCTTTTTTGCGGTTTACACAAGTGAAAAACCCCTAGGGATAATGGAGTCCCCTTTTTGGCATGTCAAAAGCGCTCCACACCCGGGTACGTATAGCTGCGCTTTGCACCCTGAAAGCGGAGGGGAAAAGCGCAGAGGGCCCGGCGGGGGCTGGCGGTAGGGCGGCGGCTGGACGGAGGGGGGAAAATTGGCGGCTGGACGGGTGGGGTGCGCGGGGGGTGGTGGTGGCAGGGAGGTGGGGTGCTGCAGGGGGAGGCTGGGCTGGCGGGGGGAGGTGGGTGCTCAGGGGGATGGCGGGCTGGCGGGCTGGGAGGTGAGGTGCTCGGGGGGAGGGCGGGTGGCTGGGGAGGTGGGTGCTGCAGGAGGTGGTGGCTGAGGGGGGTGATTCTGCGGGGGGATGGGGGCTGGCTGGGGGGTGGGGTGCTCCCGGGGGTGGATGGCGGTGGTGGGGGGGTGAGGTGCTGCCGGGAGATGGGGGGCTGGGGGGTGAGGTGTGCGGGGGGTGGCTGGCGGGCTGGTGGCTGGGGGGGTGAGGGTGCGGGGGGATGGCTGGCTGGCTGGGGGTGAGGTGCTGCAGGGGGGGTGGCTGGCTGGGGGTGGTGAGGGCTGCAGGGGGATGGCTGGCTGGCTGGGGAGGTGAGGTGTGCAGGGGGATGGCTGGCTGGGGGGGTGGGGTGCTGCAGGGGGAGGTGGGGCGGGGGAGTGAGGTGCTGCAGGGGGGGGTGGTGGTGGGGAGGTGAGGTGCTGCAGGGGGTGGTGGCTGGGGGGTGAGGTGCTGCAGGGGGATGGCTGGCTGGCTGGGGGTGAGGTGTGCGGGGGGGTTGCTGGTGGCTGGGGGGGTGAGGTCTGCGGGGGATGGCTGGCTGGCGGGGGGGTGGGGCTGCGGGGGGGGTGGCGGGGGGAGGTGGGTGTGCAGGGGGATGGTGGTGGGGGGGAGCTGGGGGGGTGTGCAGGGGGTGGCTGGTGGCTGGGGTGAGGTGTGCGGGGTGGCTGGCTGGCTGGGGAGCTGAGGTGCTGCAGGGGGGATGGCTGGCTGGCTGGGGGGGTGGGGTTTGCGGGGAGGTGTGGCTGGGGGGTAAAGTGCTGCAGGGGATGGGGGCGGGCTGGGGGCTGAGGTTGCAGGGGGGGCTGGCTGGGGAGGTGCGGTGCTGCGGGGGGTGGCTGGGGGGGGAGCGAGGTTGCTGCAGGGGATGGCGGGCTGGCGGGGGAGCTGAGGTGCTGCAGGGGGATGGGGCTGGGGGGGAGGGGCAGGGGATGGCTGGACGGGGAGGTGTGCGGGGGATGGTGGCTGGCTGGGGGGGTGAGGTCGCAGGGGGATGGTGGCGGGGGGTGAGGTGGCAGGGGAGGGGGGGTGGCTGGGGAGGGAGGTGTGCAGGGGGGGGTGGCTGGCTGGGGGGGTGGGTGTGCGGGGGGAGGGCGGGCTGGGGGGGAGGAGTGCTGTGGGGGATGGCGGGCGGCTGGGGAGGTGAGGTGTGCGGGGGGTGGCTGGGCGGGCTGGGGAGGTGAGGGGCCGCAGGGGGAGGGCTGGCTGGGGAGCTGAGGTTGCGCGGGGTGGCTGGCGGCTGGGGAGGTGGGGTGTGCAGGGGGTTGGCTGGCGGGCGGCGGGGGAGGTAGGTGCGCAGGGGGATGGGGGGCTGGGGGGAGTGGGGCTGGGGGGGAGGGCTGGTGGGGAGGGGGGTTGCTGCGGGGGATGGTGGCGGGGGGACTGAGGTGCGAGGGGGATGGGGCTGGTGGGGGCTGGGGGCTGCGGGGGATGGCTGGTGGCTGGGGGGGTGAGGTCTGCAGGGGGAGGCTGGGGGCTGGGGAGCTGAGGTGTGGGGGGGGATGGTGGCTGGTGGGGGGGGTGAGGTGTGAGGGGGAGGGCTGGCTGGGGGGGAGGTGGGGTTTGCTGCAGGGGGTGGCTGGCTGGGGGCTGGGGAGGTGAGGGCTGCGGGGCGGGCTGGGGTGGGGGCTGAGGTGCTGGGGGGGATGGATGGCTGGCTGGGGAGTGAGGTGCGGGGGGGATGGCTGGTGGCTGGTGGTGGGGAGGTGAGGTGTGCAGGGGGGATGGCGGTGGTGGGGCTGAGGTGCTGGGGGGGAGGCTGGCTGGCGGGGGAGGGTGGGTGTTGGGGGGGAGGGCTGGCGGGGAGCTGAGGTGTTGCGGGGAGGGATGGGGGCTGGGGACGAGGTGCTGCGGGGGATGGTGGCTGGCTGCTGGGGAGGTGAGGTGCTGGAGGGGGATGGCTGGCTGGCTGGGGAGCGCGGGCTGCAGGGGGGGGCGGGGGGCGGGGGGTGGGGCTGCAGGGGATGGGGGCTGGCGGTGGGGAGGTGAGGTGCTCAGGGGGATGCGGGCTGGGGGGGGAGGTGAGGTGCGCGGGGGGTGGCTGGTGGCTGGGGAGCTGAGGTGCTGCGGGGGGTGGGGGCTGGCTGGTGGCTGGGGAGGTAGGTTGCAGGGGGTGGCTGGCTGGGGGAGCTGGGTGCTCCCCAGGGGGATGGATGGCTGGCTGGGGGGGCTGAGGTTGCTGGGGATGGCTGGCTGGGGCTGGGGGGGGGGTGAGGGGGCTGCAGGGGGAGGGGCTGGTGGTGGGAGCTGGGTGCGCGGGGGGATGGGGCTGGGGGGTGGGTGTGCAGGGGGAGGTGCTGGCTGGGGAGGGGGGGTGCGGGGGGGATGGTGGGGGTGGGGGCTGGGGTGCTGCAGGGGGATGGGGGCTGGGGAGGGAGGGGGGCGGGGGGTGGTGGTGGCGGGGGAGTGGGGTGCTGCAGGGGGGTGGCTGGCTGGCTGGGGACTGAGGTGTTGCAGGGGGTGGCGGCTGGGGAGGTGGGGGCTGCAGGGGGATGGCTGGCGGGGGGGTGAGGTCTGCAGGGGGGATGGGGCGGCTGGCGGGGGAGGTGGGGTGCTTGGGGGTGGCTGGCTGGCTGGGGAGCTGGGGCTGCAGGGGGAGGCTGGGGGTGGGGAGGTGAGGTGCGCGGGGGGAGGGTGGCGGCTGGGGGGAGCGAGGTGCTGCGGGGGGGATGGCGGGTGGTGGGAGGTGACTGCTGCGGGGGAGGGCGGGGCTGGCGGGCTTGGGAGGTGAGGTGCTGCAGGGGGAGGGCTGGCTGGCGGGGGAGTGAGGTGTTGGGGGGGGTGGGCGGCGGTGGGGAGCTGGGGTGTGCAGGGGGGGGGTGGCTTGGGAGGTAGGTGCTGCGGGGGGATGGCGGGGGGGGAGGTGAGGTGCTGCAGGGGGGTGGCTGGCTGGGGAGGTGGGTTTTTGGGCGGGGGGTGGCTGGGGCTGGGGGTGAGGTGCTGCGGGGGGTGGCTGGCTGGTGGGGAGGTTTTGGGGTGCTGCGGGGGGGAGGGTGGCTGGTGGGGGGGTGGGTGCTGCCGGGGAGGCTGGCTGGCTGGGGAGGGAGGGCTGCGGGGGGATGGCGGGCTGGCTGGGGAGCTGAGGTGCTGCAGGGGGAGGGTGTGGGGAGGTGAGGTGCTGGGGGGGGATGGCTGGCGGCGGGGGAGTGAGGGGGCTGCAGGGGGATGGTGGTGGCTGAGGGGTGAGGGCTGAGGGGTGAGGGCTGGCTGCGGGGGGAGGTGAGGTGTGGGGGGATGGTGGCGGGGCTGGGGGAGTGAGGGGGGCTGGGGGATCTGGCGGCTGGGGAGGTGAGGGCTGCGGGGGGATGGCGGGCTGGGGAGGTGAGGTGCTGCAGGGGGGTGGCTGGCTGGCGGGGGAGGTGAGGTGCTGCAGGGGGTGGCTGGCTGGGGAGGTGAGGTGCTGCGGGGGGTGGTGGGGGCTGGGGTGAGGTGCGCAGGGGGGGGGCTGGGGCGGGGAGGTGGGGTGCTAGGGGGGATGGCTGGGGGGGAAGGTGAGGTGCTGCAGGGGATGGCGGGCTGGGGGGGTGAGGTCGCAGGGGGGTGGTGGCGGGCTGGGGAGGTGAGGTGCTGCGGGGGGGAGGGCGGCTGGGGAGGTGAGGGCTGCAGGGGGGATGGTGGCTGGTGGGGAGGTGCGTGCTGCAGGGGGATGGCTGGCTGGGGAGCTGAGGTGCTGCAGGGGGATGGCTGGCTGGGGTGTGAGGTGTGCGGGGGGTGGCTGCTGGTGGGGGAGGTGAGGTGTGCGGGGGGGTGGCTGGCTGGGGGGAGGTGGGTTGCAGGGGGAGGGGCTGGGGGTGGGGAGGTAGGTGCGCAGGGGAGGGGGTGGCTGGGGAGGTGAGGGCTGCAGGGGGGGGGTGGCCGGGGGGGAGGTAGGTGCTGAGGGGGAGGGTGGCTGGTGGGGAGCTGAGGTGCTGAGGGGGATGGCTGGCTGGGGGGTGAGGTGCTGCAGGGGGTGGCTGGGGGGGGGGAGGGAGGGCTCGGGGGGGGCTGGCTGGGGGTGGGGTGCTGCAGGGGGATGGCGGGGGGGGGGTGAGGTGCTGCAGGGGGATGGATGGTGGCTGGGGAGTAGGTGCTCAGGGGGAGGGCTGGCTGGGGAGGTGAGGTGCTGCAGGGGGAGAGAGCAAGAGAAAGAGATTTTTTTTCTCCTCAAAACGTATCCGGAAAGCGGATCTGTAAAACGCTAGGGAAAAAGCAAACAATACGGATCCAAATACAGTATCAACTGTTGCGTTTTTCAGATCCGCTTTCCGGATGCGCTTTTCACTTCTCCAAAACGGATCCGTAAAAAGGATCCAAAACGTTGTGTGAACAAGCCCTTAGGGGGCTTTTCTAGAGCCCAGCATTTTCAGATTTAGGTCTAGTGACTGTATTGCCAGGGCTGTTAGAACAATGGGAGCCCCACTTTCTACGGCACTGGGTCAACATTGTAGTGATGATGTAAATGAGGACTGAGAGAAAAAGACAGAAAGAAGGGAAAGAAGGGCCAGGACAGGGGAACAAGGAATATTTTTGGGGGAAAAACCTGATCGCGTTCCTTATGATAAATACAGGTGCTGTCAACAATGCAAAGAAACTAAAGCTAGTACTTACTAGATAAGGGAGCCCCATCCCGGTCGTTTGGAGTACGGTTTATTTCCCCGAGGGGTGTGTCTCTAGAATAAAATATGGAAAAAATTAAGTTAAGTCTCATACACCCTCAAAAGAGTTTTTACCTGGAAAACACTTTGGCAGACCTATAGTCTCAGGTATTGGATCTCTTCTTGAGCCACTCTGTGAATGGGTGGATTTCCCCCTACCCTCTGTACTCGTATTCAGGTATCTTAAAGATATGGGATGTCCTTCAAAATTGGAGGGGATTATATGGGCAAACCCATTATTCCCGGGTGTCCTGTGAGTTAAAAACTTTTTTATTCCATACCAGGACTCGCTCTGATAGCCCCTTTAATTTATTTTTTCCTATAAGCAATTTTTCATTAGATTTACAAAAATTTTTTTTATGTCTGTTGATTTTCTTTGACTTAAATTTTTTTTGTTTGTAGTGTTTTTTATTTACAACTGTGTGGGTCTCTATGGGGGCTAAATTTTCCCTTCTTTGGCTATTTGTTATGGCTTGGTTCAACTATGTTTTTTTTCGATATTATCCATTTATTTTTGACGCCGGGTATGGAGATACATAGATGACATTTTGTTTATTTGGCAAAAGGTTTCCGGTAGGGTAGTTTCATGGAAATTTTTCAATAATAATCCCTTTTAAAAATTAAAATTCACCATTGATTTTCAAAAAGGAGATTTCCTTTCTGGTTTAAACCCCTTTTGGGGTGCTCCTGTTTAGGAAAATCCAAACTAAACATTTCGTAAACCCTCTTTTGGAAAAACCCCCTTTTACACTTCATAGTCACCCCCCGAAACTTTACACTTTTTTATCCACCCCTATTGGCGGGCTACTCGGGCTAAACGTAACTTTTCTTATTACAGGAATTTGAGTAAAAATCTTATAATATCAACAACTTTTTGGGGTTTAGCTCGAGGTTCCCCTGGGTGGGTTTAAATTGATCGTGCTCAATTTTTTGTTGACCGAAAAGACCCGGGGTTCTTTTTTTACCCCCCTCAAAAAGGGTTTTCAAAAAAGTTTCTAAAATTCCAACACAAGCGTGGGAATTTAAATGCTTTTTTTTCCGGGAAGATTCAAAAAATAATACAGAAATATCTACCGGTTTCCCATTTGGGATGGGCCTTTTAAAAAAAAACATTCTATCCCAAGGGGTGCAGAGTAGTTGCGAAAAAAACTCGGGACAATTGGGGGCTTTTTAAAAGTCCCCCAAAGTCTTTTTGCTCTACTCCCCGTACTGATGGGGAATTTTTGAGACCCTCAGGGTTATTTACAAATGTGGGGGATAACCCCGTAAAAAAATGTCTCTTTTTTCCAAAGTCCCCAAAAAAGGGTTCCCGAGTCCCCAGGGGGCGTCAGTATCGATTAAACAATTCCAAAATTTTTAATCCCGTTTGAGTTTTATAGTGGAGTGTATTCAATTATATGTTTATTGGGGTAAAATTTTCTTTAAAGTTTAAGCAAGAATTTGTGAGATCTAAATTTTACTTAATCCTGGAACCCCAATATTTCCAAGCGGTGTCTTTTATAAATATGATCATTCTAGTCCCAAAACATTTCGTGCTTCGCTATTGAAAAAGTATCATTAAAAAAACGCGAGGGATCTTATTTATTCTTGCAATCGGGGGGCCTCTGGATAGTGACCCTCAATACCCTTTGGGCCCTGGGGGTTTGAATACCCCAATAAAATTTTATACCACACTAATTATCTGTTTGCACTGCCGTTTTTGGTTTTTGGCTAGTGCTTTGTATGTTTATATTTGCTTTATTCCCAATCAAAAACGGGGACTTCTTCTTTGTTATTGATGTGGCTTTACTTTGTTATATTATAGTATCGATTTTGTCCCCATTTTTATTATGCATATGTGTCTATCTGTTTCAGTTTTGTCCTATCTGTGGATGTGTTTCTGTTTTTTTCTTTTTTTTTATGCAATGTTTTTTTGTTCCCTTTTCTTTTGTTCCCGCAAATCTGTACTTTGGACGCAAGATTGCTGCCGCTCCCGTGAAAGACATGGGGACGCGTGTGGGGGTCTGCGGCTTTGGCCCGGCTGATCCCGCGCATGCGGGTGTATGCCGGGGGGGCCCCCTGCCAGGGGCCCGGGTGCTCTCTGCTCGCGGCGCGCCGGAGTTTAAAGCTTTTTTGATTGCCCT
This sequence comes from Phyllomedusa bahiana, assembly GCA_025379985.1. NCBI lineage: Eukaryota > Metazoa > Chordata > Amphibia > Anura > Hylidae > Phyllomedusa > Phyllomedusa bahiana. The sequence goes on along the minus strand of JAODAL010075637.1, from coordinate 5,402 downwards.
GTTCGTCAGTGCGACACAGGTGAGTCAGATTAGATTTATTTGATTTTATATAATATGGGCCAATTAGTGGCAGGGCCTGATGAAGGGGTGATGCCCTGAAACGCGTCGCCGTCCATTATACCTGGGCATGCTGTCTTGTATATTTTACTGTTTGCTGCAATAAAAGTTTGTTATTTTTATTTTGGTTTTGGCCTTTGGATTGCTGGATAAATTCTTTTTTCCTGGTTGCCTCTATTCCTCCCTGCCCGGAGGATCCGTGCAATCCACTTCTGAAGCGGTGAGCTGAATTTTCGTGTATGTGAGTTTCTATTGTTGTAATTAGTAGATGTTCTCGGTTTTCATCAACACATAGTCGTTTCATGAATATGATTCTTGGATACTGGTGATCTTTGAAAAGAGGGTCCAAACGTAGCACCAGTCTAATTTCATCGAGATCAGGGAGCTGTCCAACGTTTTGGATGGCCGAAGAAGGACACTTTTAGCTAATAGTGTGAATTACATCATTTTTCATGTATAATATGTGCTCCAGTCATTTTTCTTTTACAAATTGGCAAAAAATCATCTGAATATAGACAATATTACGGTCCACCCTGGAGCAAATGTTAATATTCTTCAAATTGTAGCCTCAGGTGTAGTTAGGAACCAGGGAGATGCTTTTCTGTGGGCAATAGAGTCATTTGTATTTAATACAAGTTAATTTATCAAGACAAAAAAGTGGACATTTAGGGAGTAAGGAGGTAAAGGGGGGATTTTAATCAGAAGTAGACACTTGGGAGGGATTCCTCACAGCATATATTACACTAAAGCAAGGATATTCAGACTAACCGAATCCACATTCACTTGGACTACGTGAATGGATATGCTCAGGAGATGTTACAGCGCAAAACAGTGGACTAGATTAAGAAGATATTTATTACATAAAAAACACAGAAACAACGCGTTTCGTCTATGAGTTATGGAACCTGAAGAAGTCGTCATAGACGAAACGCGTTGTTTCTGTGTTTTTTATGTAATAAATATCTTCTTAATCTAGTCCACTGTTTTGCGCTGTAACATCTCCTGAGCATATCCATTCACGTAGTCCAAGTGAATGTGGATTCGGTTAATCAGAATATCCTTGCTTTAGTGTTTAGCTCCAAACCAGTGGAGCTGTGCTGGGTGTGAGCTGCAACAGGATACGTTTTATTTATTTTTCTTGACGTGTCCGATATTGGATCAACTTCTCTGGATTCAGCAAACACACTGACAGTGGAAGTACGGTCTGGGAAAGCTGTAGCCGGCAATCGTCATGGTATGTGGCAACTGACGATCGGATACTACCTGTGTTCTATGTTTGGCGGGAGGCAGAGTTGTGCCAGCCTGAAGCACAACTTTAGAAGGTTAGAGCACAACCTCTTTTCAGTCTATTTATTAGTTACTTTTTAATTGTGCTACACTACGGGAGCGCACGTTTTTTGTTTTTTGTTTCTAGCATATATTACACGATGGGAACATCCCTTTAACTAAATTTGTTCCTCCTCCCCACAAAAAAATATGAGACACCTAACAAGAATTGAGACCACTCCTCCTAAAAGTATTTAGCTCCCTATATTAATATCAGACCAGATCAAACCTTTGTTTTATTAGATGACCCCAGACTAAAATACTATGTCCTACCCTAAACAGATTTTCTAAATATATTCAGACTCCAGACCACCAAGTAAGGCAAAAAAAAAAAAAAAAAACATGCATACTTACCCTCCTACATTCCAGCATTTGTTCAGCTCTCGGTGCCACTGCATTGTTTCCTGAGATGTTTTGTTTTGGAGGGTGGGGGGTTCTGACTATTAGCGTAGCCAAGAATGGGTATTATTTACATACTGTATGTTAAAGGGGTTGTCTCACTACAAGGATTGCTTTTTATGTTAAAGATCTTGCAAAAACAAGTCACTTTGCAATATCTGTCCATTAACAGTGTCCTGCCTATTCTGAGATATCCCCTCTTGTATGGGCTGCACCAGCTCCTCAGGTCGCTATAACTACAGACCTGTTCTATCTCTCCTGATAGGCTGCCAGCGCTGGTTGTTATAGCTACAGACCCGGCTTCTACTGCAGCCTAGTGTAAGCCAGTAAACACGCCCCTGAATTCAAAGTGAAACCAAGAAAACGGGACTGAGGTGAGATGAATTAATATAGTGAGACAACCCCTTTAAGATAGGACTAATTTAATTGTATTAGTCTGTTTCAAGATCAAGTGTGGTATATGTTCATGTCAGTGGTTACTTCTGGGACCATGGGTAGTAGATGAAATACCCAAAAACAGAAAGTAATCAGCTCTCCCAATCCAATAAGAACCAACTGTAGGAAGAACGGTAAAAAAGGGAGATCAATCTTCTAGCCTAGAGCAGCATGAATAGAGGAACCAGCTTCCAATCCAGGGAGGTTAAACAAAAAACTTTTGCCACTTTATTATAAAGATCCTTGAAAATCACTTGTCGGACATAACTTGTGGTCAAGCAACATTCATATCAAATGCAGTACCCTATTGGTACGCTGACGCGTTTAGGACACTGTGTGCTTAGCCATGGCTTACCACTGGTAATAGACGGATACAATACACAGGAAGGTTTTGTTGTAGGTATACCCAGGATAGCCCAATGCCCACCTCTTAAAAGGTGCCTTGGGGAACAAGTAGTTTTAAAGCCTGAGGCTCAGTGTTGGCCCAGGTGTGGTGACCCTGGGAGTCTTAATTCTCTGCGGTTTGTGCAGAACTTCCTTTTACTTTGTTGAGCACATTCACCTCTATTTGCCCAGTCTCATGTTTAGACATTTATAAGGAATTTGTATTATACCAGCTAGATGAGCACATTCTTATATATTACATTTTTTTTTAATTTTTCTTTCACAGGATTTAAACCAAGGTGTAATCCCCTTGAGGTCTAGGGTGCATGTGGCCATCAGGTTCCTCATCCCCAATCTGGGTAGATCAACCAGTCTTAGTTTCTTGGTGGACACCTGGGGCGACATGTATGAACGGAGCTGCACCAGAAGTCTGGCGTCTTTTCAGCCCAAAGACTATCGCAGCCCCGTTTGCCCTATTTTTAAATGTGTGCACTCCAGTATTAGGCGCATTATAAAGCACCCGAGGCATTTTGTAGTGCACCTGAGATCGGGGGTGTGCTGGAGGCGGGGTGCACTACAACCGTACGAAGCTAAACATTTATAGCTTCAGTACAGCAAATCCAGGCACATTACTGCTGGAACAGGTAAAGCACTTTATAAGTGGTTTACCTGAACCTGAGTTGTCGTTTTGGAGCTAGAAAGCATCTATTACCCACAGTGGAACAGGTTCATAGATTCAGGCGCATTCTACACTACTAATGCACATAAAAAAAAATTGCATCTGGGCGCCGAAAATCAAACGTGTCCCCCTTGGTAGCAGCCCAGTTTGAACCCAGCATTAAAATGGATCTCCCTAAGCCTCGGCAAAGGGGCAAGATTTGATCTCTGACTCCTGCAGTGCCATGTGTCTCAGACATTTGGGGAGGTTCTGTGAGGGATGGTTCCTTTTAAAAGAGGATCTGTCAAGACCACATTCTTTTTATGCACTTGGGTGAAGAACTTAGGCTTAAAGGGGTTGTCTCACTACATTGATTCATCTTACCTCAGTCCTGTTTACTTGGTTTCATTTTGAATTCAGGGGCATGTTTACTGGCTTCTACTAGGCTGCTGTAGAAGCCAGGTCTGTAGCTATAGCAACCAGTGCTGGCAGCTTATCAGGAAAGAGTAAACAGGTCTGTAGCTATAGCAACCTGAGGAGCTGATGCAGCCCATACAAGAGGGGATATCTCAGAATAGGTAGGATATTGTTAATGGACATATATTGGAAAGTGACTTGTTTTTGCAAGATCTTTAACATAAAAAGCAGCGATCCTTGTAGTGACACAACCCCTTTAAAAATAACAAAAAAAGTCCCCCTGGTTCCCCTAAAACAGAGTGCACTATTTAAGTGGTAATGTGAAATAGGCGTTTCCTACCATTCCTGTTCTCATAGTTGTGGTCAGTTGTGTATATATGACTCTACACCCACAAATGCTTTTCTGCAAGATGGTGCTGATGTAGTGTGAGTCATGCAGTCAAGAACACTCAGGCCTGTACTGACCTGGAAATGATGAGATCAAAGTGGGGCCAGAGGGAAGAGGAAGTTGAGAATGAGAGGTAGGCCCGCCGCATGAGAGGTGTATATTTACATTATTACATCTGCTACCAGGTGAGGATATGATTATGTCCAGATTATGGTAAAAATTCTGAAATCTAGGAACCTGACACTCAATGAGCTCTACACTAAGGCTATGTTCACACGGCAAGTACTGTACACGCCGCAATACGCCGTGTGTTTTTTCCTCTTTTTGCATACGTGTGTTTAGGGAAGTCGCACTGATCAGCAGCTGATCGTATTGTAAGTCTGGGGAGACGAGGCGTAAGTCATAGCTCTCTATGAGAGATATGGATTACCGTAATTGTGGTGCGCATTTTGCCGCGTTTTGCACTTTATACGCGTAAAATGCGCACCGCAAAATAAGCTGTGTGGACATACCCTAATAGTTTATCCTACATTATACATGTACAGTGTTGCATGGTTATGGTGTTGTTTTTTTTTGTTTTTTTTTTACATACACATCTTTCACTACATACACGGTAGTACATACCAAGCAGCCTGGGCACACAGCGGCTACTGGCTCTTGGAGAGGCTCAACCACAATTCATGCTATATCCTGTGGTATAGATCAGCAAGAACCTGCGCAGGACTTTCTCAAGGGAAACAAGAGAGTGGGGAAACAGACGCCAGGCTATTCTGTCCTGGGTGGCAAAATCAGGCAAATGAGTGGCCCATTTTGGTTATTTTCATTGTTCCCCTCTCCTTTCTATGGCTCCACGATCCTAAAATCTTTGGGCATATGAGGTACAGTGGACCTGGGATAAAACAAGTCTATTCCAGATCCTTGGACTTTGTAATGCTAGTGAAATTTGTGACTATTTGATGTCATAATTTACATTTCTTATATATTAATATAATTATAATTTTTTTTGTTGTATCACAAGTTTTAAAACACACAGGGTTGCATACCTCTGTCAATCTCTCAAACCTACAGACTTACTTAATTTTCGATTGAGGGGGGCCCGACATCTGGTTTCGAGTGATTCTGTTTCCCTTTTTTACTAGGGATGGCCCCCCCATGATACAAAATGAGGTCATACAAAAGAACTTTGTCTCTAAGTGGACACAATACGAGGTTGGTCTGCCCGTTTTTTTGTTTAAGACATATAAGAGCCAGAGAGGCTTTTGGGGAAATTGAAGCTGGTACCCCGTGCTGAGGACGCTCTCGCTGGGTTGGGTCCCTCCTGGAGTTCCCTGTTTTCAC
>JAODAL010075636.1:0-13913 GCA_025379985.1 Phyllomedusa bahiana | reverse complement strand
CAAAAAAAAAGGGGGCGGGCTAGACTGGCCGCTGTACGCCGTGCAGGTCGTCAAACTGGTGGGAGGAAAAGGGGGTAGGATGGGTTTTCTGGTGGTAATGGTGGTATTTGGGCGACGGTGGAGGCTGAAGGGGAGGCCTGATCCCTGATCATGACTGGAGAGACATGGCAGCTGAGGAGGAGGCAGAGACAGAGGGTGTGACAGGGGTTGGAAGCCCGCGTGGGCCCGGGCCCTTTTTTTGGGCCAAGTGTTGCCTCCAATTTCAACTCATGCATTCGCTGCATGTGACTAGACATGTTGGTGGTGGTCAAACACCTAAGATTCTTGCCTCTACTTATGTGTTTACGGAAAAAGGCGCATATGAACATCGTGGTGAATCAAGGCTTTGTCAAAGAGGCCCAGGCTTGAGAGGCCTGGATCTTTTTGACGGTGATAAGCGAGGACGGGTTTCCGCTGACCGTGGCTGGCGGAAATTTAAATCACGGACTTCTGCGACCACCACTCCCTTTTTGAGGCGGGATCCGTATTGACACTACCCCATCGTCTTCCTCCTCGTCCAGTGATGAAGCGCTCGCAAGCAAATTCTGCTGAAAAGACCACATTGGATCCGCAATGTCGTCCTCATCATCATCATCATCATCATCATCATCAACACAGGTGACTTGGTCTTCCTGACTTTCTGCATCCAGAAGCTGCGGGCTACAAGCAAGAGGCACTGCAGGGCGTTGCCGACCGCCCGGGATTTTTGATGATTGACCAGCTTCCTTATTCTCCTCTGATGGCATCACTAACTGGGCGTCAGAGCAGACAAAATTATCCTCTTTGCCTCTTGATCTTTTAACATGCCTTCTGACCCCAACCGCATTTTGTCATCAAAGAGGTCTTCAGAAAAAGGATTATCCACAGTGTTTGGGGTACAAAGAGTTGACATTTGGGCTGCCTTCGCTTCATGTTGGACGGGTGATATGATGCGATGATGTCATTTGTGGCCAGGAATGGAGGACGAGAGGTAAGACTGCTGCATGCGGTTGCATTAACCACTGAAGAACAGATTGGCGACGCTGTTCATTACTGAAATTCACAGGCCCTGACCCAGCGATGACAGCCTGACGGGCCTGCAACCGACGATCCGCTGGCATGCGTGTTGTCGCCAGCACTGGGAAAGGGGCACCTTCTCTCTACCTCTACCTGCATGTCCCACCCCCCCCTTTGCCGCTTACCACCGAATTTCGCTCCATGTTTTAGAAAGAAAAAATTTTGAGAAGGTATGGAAGAAGTTTTGGAAAGTCTCTTATTAAAAGACGGCAAATCACAGCTATTCTCAAATCCCTCTAATCAAAACAAAATTGCTGGATTGAAATTTACGTGCAAGGTACCTCTATCAACAAAGCTTGACTGACCAAAAGTGAAAAAAACCCCTATCTGAAATGTATACGGATAATAAACGTATTTTGGCCCCCTATCAATTCCACTGTGGTAAATACAAAATTGCTGTATTAAAATTTAACTGCAAGGTGTCTTTATCAACAAAGCGGCTGCGCCAAAGTGAAAAAACACGTATCTGAAATGTAACAGATAAAAAAGGGATTTTTCGGCACCTATCAATTCACCTATGGTGACTACAAAATTGCTGGATTGAAATTTAAGTGCAAGGTACCTCTATCAACAAAGCTTGACTTACCAAAAGTGAAAAAAAACACGTATATGAAATGTATACGGATAATAAACGGTATTTTTGGCACCTATCAGTTCACCTGTGGTGACTACAAAGCTGCTGGATTCAAATTTAACTGCAAGGTGGCTCTATGAACAAAGCTGGCCTCGCCAAAGTGAAAAAAAAAAAAAAACACGTATCTGAAATTGATAACGGTTAATAAACAGTATTTTTGGCACCTATCAGTACACCTGTGGTGACCACAAAGTTGCTGGATTCAAATTTAACTGCAAGGTTGCTCTATGAACAAAGCTGGCCTGCGCCAAAGTGAAAAAAACACGTATCTGAAATGTATATGGATAATAAACGGTATTTTTGGCACCTATCAATACACCTGTGGTGACTACAAAATTGCTGTATTAAAATTAACTGCAAGGTGGCTCTATAAAACAAAGCTGCTTGCGCCAAAGTGAAAAAACACGTATTTTGAAAATGTATACAGATAATAAAAGGTATTTTTGGCACCTATCAATTCACTGTGGTGACAAACAAAATTGCTGGATTGAAATTTAAGTGCAAGGAAACCTCTATCAACAAAGCTTGACTTACCAAAAGTGAAAAAAAAAACGTATATGAAATGTATACGGATAAGGAAAAGTATTTTTTGGCACCTATCAATTCACCTGTGGTGATTACAAAATTGCTGATTCAAATTAACTGCAAGGTGGCTTTATCAACAAAGCTGGCCTGCGCAAAGTGAAAAAACACGTATCTGAAATGTAAAAACGGATAATAAAAGGTATTTTTGGGCACCTATTACTTCACCTGTGGTAACTACAAAATTGCTGGATTGAAATTTAATGCAAGGTACCTCTATACAACAAAGCTTGACTGAAAAAAAGTGAAAAAAAACCTTTCTGAAAATGTAACGGATAATAAACGATATTTTTGGCACCTATCAATTAAACCTGGGGTGACTACAAAGTTGCTGGATTCAAATTTAACTGAAAGGGTGGCTCTAGAACAAAGCTGGCCTGTGCCAAAGTGAAAAAAACAGTATCTGAAATGTATACGGATAATAAACAGTATTTTTGGCACCTATCAAACCCTGGGTGACTACAAAGTTGCTGGATTAAAATTTAACTGCAAGATGGCTCTATGAACAAAGCTGGACTCGCCAAAGTGAAAAAAACACGTATCTGAAATGTATACGGATAATAAAAGGTATTTTTGGCACCTATAAAATTCACCTGTGGTGACTAAAAAAGTTGCTGGATTCAAATTTAACTGCAAGGTGGCTCTAATGAACAAAGCTGGCCTGCCCAAAGTGAAAAAAACACGTATCTGAAATGTATACGGATAATAAACAGTATTTTTGGCACCTATCAATTCACCTGTGGTGACTACAAAGTTGCTGGATTCAAATTTAACTAAAGGGTGGCTTTATGAACAAAGCGGGCCTGCGCCAAATAAAAAAAAACCGTATCGAAATGTATACGGATAATAAAGGTATTTTTGGCCCCTAAAATTCACCTGTGGGATCAAAGTTGCGGGATTCAAATTTAACGAAAGGGGGGCCCATGAACAAAGCTGCCTACCCCAAAGTGAAAAAAAACTATCTGAAATGTTACGGAAATTCAGTTTTTTTTGGCCCTACAGTAACCTGTTGGTGACACAAAGTTGCTGATTCAAATTTAAAACTGCAAGGTGGCTCTATGAAAAAGCGGGCCCGCCCCAAAAAGTAAAAAAAACACTATCGAAATGTTACGAAAATAAAAGGTATTTTTGGCCCCCTTAACCCGTGGTGACTACAACAATGTGGATTCAAATTTAACTGCAAGTACCCTCTATCAAAAAGTGGACTGGGCAAAATTTAAAAAACACCTATCTGAAATGTTACTTAAAATTAAAGTGGGTTTTGACCAAAAAAATAGACCTTTAGAAAAGGGAAAAAGATCGTATTAATATAAGTTCAGGTCCCCATACCCAAAGTAATATTAAATGAAAACGTTAAAATTTAAAGTATTACAATGCAATGTCTACACTAAGTTGGGTAAAACAATACCCCAGTATTCTTAAAGAGTTGTCTGTGTTCGCCCGCCACCCCCCCCCCCCCTCCCCCCTTGATTTTTACAGGGGTAGAGCTCCTTTAAAATCTCTGCCAACTACCTAAAAATCGAAAATCTCTGATCTAACTAAATTTTCTAAGGATCACAGCTAAAAGTAGAGCGCTCTGGAAAAATAGAATAATTTCGCTGATTTTTGCTGAGCTTTTTTAGACAGAGGCAGAGCCACGTCCAATGCTAGAGAGCTGACACACCTGAGGCGAACAGGAAGGGGTGTTTTTTTAAAACGAGGTCATGGATTTTTCCCCCAATCAAACCATACACATCCCCGTATGACTCGCACACCATCTCACCCTGCTTATTCTGTAAGGTTTTGCTGGCCGCCAAAATGACAGGAAGCGCCAAAAAATGGCGCGGATATTAATAGATTATGCACAGATTTTAACCTAAATTATCGTTGTAAATCGACAAATCCGAACAACGTAAATACCGTGCCGATTTCAACTTTGTCGATAATAATCGCTCAATACTAATGACGAGTAAAATTGCTTATAATTCAGTTTTTGACCCTATAGTATATAAAATATAGACCGCAATAGTGGAGTATAATCGCGGGTGCTTTCCTTGAACACCTCGTATCAATAATCTGAATGAAGGTATACTCCAAATAAGACACTAATAATCATGTGTTCTACAAAACGTATGCAATTTAATAGATATCAAACAACGTACAATAGCATTCGGCTAAATAGCCTTGCTTAAAGACATAATGCAATAATTAAAGTGATAACTTGGGCTATATGTCTCCAGTCCTGGAGTGATCCAAAGTAATCTTCAGCACTGAAATGTAAAAGTGCTCTTTACTAGCAGCTGGCAGAGCTTGCTAGACAACGTTCACCCTCGCTGCTGTGATGGCTGTTTTGGGGTGTGGGGCTATGCTGCTCTGAGCGACGTTTCCGGGTCCTTCCCCCTTTCTCAAGCATAACGAATACAAGGTGTGTCTTCTTTTTATACATTTAGCTGTCCAGCTTATGGATTACTCATGATTTCTAATATAAGACAAAATACACATTAGCTCCTAAATATAGAAGTCATAAAAAATAATTAAAAATTTTACACTCCTCATTCAGCCTTTGGGCTGAGTGAATCGAGTGTAAAAAATCCAGTAAATTTCTCCGCTGTCAAGAGATTTTTAATTAATCTGAGATTCGTCAGTTCCATATATTTGTTTCAACAACCTGCCACTTAAGGTCACAGACATTATTTTTTGCTTCATAAAAATGTCTAGCTAATGAGCTTTCTCCATATTTTTTTAACATCTTTTTGTTGTCTTTTTTGTTATCTTTTTATCTGGTGGAAAATAGACCCCCCAATTTCTTTGTACCTTGGGATGTTTGATTTATGTTCATTAAGTTAATTTTATTTTTACGTGACATTTGTCCAATATATATAATACCACAAGGGCATTTTTATTAAATAAAATTTTTTTTTTTTTGAATCACATGTATGGATTTTTATGAAGCAAAACATAATGTCTGTGACCTTAATGGCAGGTTGTTGAACAAATTAGGGAAAACTGACGAATCTCAGATTAATAAAAATCTCTTGGGCAGCGAGAAGTTTACTGGATCTTTACACTCGATTCACTCAGCCCTAATGGGCTGAATGAGGAGTGTAATTTTAATGTATTTTTTTTGACTTCTATGTTTAGGAGCTAATGTGTATTTTGTCTTAAAATTAGGAAAATGAGTAATCCATAAGCTGGACAGACTAAATTTATAAAAGAAGACACACCTTTGTATTCGTTATCTTGAAAAAGGGGAGGACCCGGAAAGTCGCATCAGAGCAGCATAGCACACACCCCAAACAGCCATCACAGCAGCGAGGTGAACGTTGTTTTTGGGCAAGCTCTGCCGCTGCTAGAAAAGACACTTTGACATTTCAGTGCTGAAGATTATTTTGGATCACTCCAGGACGGGGAGACATATAGCCGCAAGTTATCACTTTATTATTGCATTATGTCTTTAAGCAAGGCTATTTAGCCAAATGCTATTGTACGTGGTTGATATCTATTAAATTGCATACGTTTTGTAGACACATGATTATGGTGTCTGTATAGGAGTATACATTCATTCAGAGTAAAATTGCTTACCAGATTTTGCCGTTAAAACCATGTTGGACAACATATTTCACAGGGTATTGCATGTGGATTTAGGGTCACTTTTACAGTCAGAAACAAGTCCCATTCATTTCTATGTAGTCTTGGACGCGGATCTGTGTGAAAAACCACATACAAATCTTTGGGACACATTTATACAAGGTTTTTAACCATCCCAGTAGTGAATTTCCCTGCATATTGAACATGAAAATGTTCTAAGGGTGACATGTATGAACTTTGGTGCTGATAGGAGAGTTCTAAATAGCTTTTAGGCAGTGTAGAATGCGCCAGAATGTAAGAACCTGTTCTTCTGCAGTTCATACATACAGGTGTATTGTAGTTCCACTATGACAACTCAGACTCAGGGAAAGGGAACTTGTCACATAGATTATGCCCCCTTGCTGAGTTTTATCAGTTGAGGTGGGTGGGGATATCCTCAGATGGGCGGGGTTTGAAAAAAACTGACTCTTTGAATGACTCTTTGAATGACTCTTCTGGCTGAAAACTGCAGGTTTGAGCATTAAATACTCGACTGCACATCTTACACAATTGTAATAGGATGTAAATTATATAATGTGTCTTATTACATGTGATATAGAAATATGTGTCTTGGATACATATATTGAAACATTGATTGTATCCAGTCTATATATATAATATATATATATATATAATATATATTAAAATTTTATATATATATTTTTATTTATTTGTTTTCGGTATAATCACTGTATTTGGTTTCTCAGAGTTAAGGCAGCTGTCATGCTACACCACAATAGTAGTCTATTTCTGCTCACAGTGTTTGACCTTGGTGATCCCTGCTTGACTGCTCAGTAGTTCAAAAGAAATTACATTCTTCTCCCCCCACTGTACTGATCAGAAGCTGATACTATTACATAGTGCACAAGTATTATTATACCCTACCATGTATGGATGATCAGATAATTATGAAATTTTCAGGTTAAAGCTGACCAACAACTTAGACATAAGGGATACTAAGTTTGGGATCTTGAGCGTTAAGGGAACAGCCTGACTAAATAAAAAGCTTGCTGTGCCATTAAGAGGTAGCTTTGGCTGGGGCATGGCATGCGCCCAGTACCCTCCCCCCCTTTCTGTGGCATTGGACGAATTGGGAGTACATTTGGTACCGTGGAGCTCCCCTCTTCACCATGTACGAACTATGCATCGATAACATCTGTAACTGCAAGCTAAGTATCATTCTATTCTATTTATGTAATAAACCTTACATTTTTTTATATATTTTGCCTGATTGTAATTAATTTCTTGACTGCCAATCAATCACCCGCTTACAACAATAAAGGACACAGCGCTGGAAACAGCATATCTGACATAAGCTTGTGCTGTCCTCAGCAAGGAGAGCATAAACTATGTGACAGGTTCTCTTTAACTTTGTCTGGCAGTTCTGACTGTTATGTGTCTAGATTTGGCATCAAAGAATAATAAATGTGTCTAACTCTACAAATCTGGTGCAACACACCACCAGAATGCCCCCACATCTTTGGTGCATTACAAAGTGTTGGGGAAGATATCAATTGTGCTTAAGATTGGAGTGCGACTGTTCATACATTTATAGAAAGGGCTGCAACAACTTTTTGCCACAAAGTGCGCCAGAGAACTGGCGAACACTTGTTCATATATGTCGCACTAAAGTAATAGACAAACTGCCCAAAATTTGTGTTGTGTGAACTACACTGGGAATCTCAAAGGGATTGTTTTTAGAGATGGGCAAATATCTCCTAAATTCGGTTTGCCAGATTCGCCGAATTTTCCGCAAAAAATCGTTTCGACCCAAATTTATTCACAACGAATCACGTAAAAAAACAGCGATTTCCTGGCTGCTAAGAGCCTGTATGGTGTTGTAGAGCATTGTGCTATGCTCAAATATGCATTGGGAGCGTGGTTTGATATTGAAATAATTCTGTGTTTTAGTATGACAAGCAGATGACAGGCGCCACTCTTAGAATCGCTTCACACTTCACTTATCTGGGCAGTTACAGGGGCATAACTGACCAAATAACTGAAGTGGGAATACAGCCTGACAAGGCACTGTCAGCACCAGCTGGAAAGAACTGAGCTGAGGGCCAAGATCCTCCTATAGCGTCAAAGAGCGCACTCTTTTTACACCGTCATAAGATGATTCCATAGATTATGACAGAACCTGTTCGTTTAAACACTAATACATTTAGAGCCCCCCTACCTCCTCCAAAAAAAGGGGAGAGGATGTCAACAGTAATTTTGCATTGACTTCACTGATCATTTTGCCCTTCCTTTGACCCATCAGTGTCCTCTTTCAATCGCTTAATAATCCATTATTATTGCTAAAGCCAAAAACAAACAGGGGTTGATCCAAAAAAGAGATGATGGGATATTTGCATGGCTTCTGTGTTCTGTATCCACTTCTGCTTTTGGCTACCTAATCATCAGACAATCCTAATGCAAATCCTTTTCCTTCCTTCTGACAGATTAAAAGAAGGGGAAAACCAAACATAGTGGCAACGTCATAGAGTGGTGGAGGGTGGAAACAGCATTACGAAACCACAAGGTGTTCAAGAGAGACAGTGGTCAGTTGGCAGCAGCATAGTAGGCCAAAGAGAGGCACAATGACAGGTGGAGGTGGCAACAACATGAGTAGGCCACAGAGTTGCAAATGACAGATTGTGGAGGTGGCGGCAACATCAGTGGGCCACAGAGTGGCAAATGACAGATTGTGGAGGTGGTGGCAACATCAGTAGGCCACAGAGTGGCACAATGACGAGTGGGTTTCGCAACATCAAGGCCACAGAGTGCAAATGAAAATTGAGGAGGTGGCACAACATCATAGGCCACAGGTGGCACAATGACAGATTGTGGGGTGTCGAAAACTTCAGTAGCCACAGATTGAAAATTAAAGGATGTGGTTGGGCGAAACATCAGTGGGACAAAATGGCAAATGAAAAATTGAGGGGGGGGCAAAACAAATGTGGGCCCACGGGGGTGGCCCAATACAGGGAGATGACAGCAACATCAGTAGGCCACAGAGTGGCAAAAGACAGATTGAAGTTGTGGCGACAACATCAGTAGGCTACAGAATGGCAAATGACAGATTGAGGAGGTGGCGGCGACATCAGTAGGCCACAGAGTGGCAAAGGAGAGATTGTGGAGGGGCGGCAGCATCAAAAAGTCTTCAAATAGCCTATGAAAGTGAGGAGGTGGGTGGCAATTTCCAGTCCTTGGTAAAGTGGGGTTGTAGGGGGAGCACTGGCGCAGATGTGGGCACAGGCGGTGGGGTTCTTTTTGGGGAAACTTTTGGCCCCGCCGCCTAAAACCCCGCTTGATGCCACACTACGGGCCGGGCAGGACGCTTCACCACTGCAAATTTGGCAATTTGCGGCCACAAAACCCATTTTTGCCCAAATGTCCAGTGGTTGGGGGGGCAGAGTGCGCCCAAGTGGGCCACCCCCTGGGTTAGGGGTCTGCTCCGGGTCCTGCTGCTTGAGTACCCATCAAACTAGTGGGTGAAGGAAGGTCATTAAAACTCCGACTCGGGCTGCTGCGGGAAAGGTACTGCTTCTCCCCCAAGCAGCCGGGGAAAGTGTACGTGGCGATGGGGAACCCTCCAGTCAGACCTCCAGAGGGGGCGTGGCGCAGATAGGCAAAGGCTAACGCTAAAGGTTTTCTCTATAGTTCTTAGTTTGTCCTCCCCTTGGCGGGGAAAAAAAGGCTACCTTTTGGACCGGTCGGGGGTAAAAAGGGGTGGGAGCCACGTCCCCCTCTGTGATGTTTTGGCTGTCCTGCCGGGAAAAATCAATACAGGGGCTATTGCAAAAGTGCCTTGGGGGACTCCCTGCCCCACCCCACTGTAAATCCTGGTGTTCTTGGCACTGCCTATTTCCTCTTCCCTTCCCTCCTCCGGGGTTTTCCCCCTTTCCTTCACCTAATAAAAAATCAATCATTTTCCCAGCACTGCTTGGCTCAAATTCCTCCTCTCCATTTAGAACCCCTGGACTCTGTGGGCTGAAATGGCGCAACTCTCCGTTCCCTGCCAGAAGATTTTAAAGCATCTGTTCAGGACATGAAGCAGTGGAGTGACTTTATTCATCCTTACCCTGGTGAGACAAAAAAGTGGTCTCCCAAAGGGCCTAAGCAAACGGCAGGGCCCCAAGCTGAGTCCCATGGCGAATTAAGTTCACGGGGGAATATCCTTTCCTTGGATCATTAAGAAATCATTAATGGTTTTTCCTCTGTTCATACAGTTGGTCAACTAGGGAGGCTGAAATTCCCAACGGGGGGAAAATTGATTCAGCCTATGTTGGGGGGTCCTTTCTCCCACTGCAAGGAGGGTATGCTTTGGTTCTGTGAATGAAAAAAGTGAGCACATTTCCCTGCCATTTTAGAACGTCTTGAGATGGGTTGAAAGACTTGAGGCCCTTTGAAAAACCAGTTTGAACCCGGCTGAGGGCGCAGGCTAACCCTCCTTGGCGCAGGGAGCCCCCAGTTCCTTCCTTGTCTGTACCATGGCCCTATTTGCAGTTGTCGAAAGCCACACATTGATTTGTGTTTATGACGCGGAGCAGTTCCCCCCCTTGTGATTTGTTCCCCCACCCCAAAAGCAGGTGTGAACTGAGTGACACCACTGTCCCTGCCTTTGGGGTATGATGGTGCAGACGATTGTGGAGACTGGGAGGTAGAGGAGGAGGAGGCGGACTTTGGTGCGGTCTGCAGTTCGACAACGTGGGGGGAGAAAGCGAGTCTCCTGTCCAATTGCGGGTTTTGGCTGGACGGGAAAGCACATTCCCCAGTGGGCGAAAGGACATTAAGCCCTGCCCATGTTATCGCTTGTTAAAATAAAACTTATTACTTGTGAAAACCACTTCTGTATCTATTGCATGTGTGAGACTTTATCTAGGGATATTGTCATTGTTGATAAAGTTAGGCTGTCAAAAAAACAAAAAAACTCTGTGAGGAAGAGACAGCTCAGATCTCACTTACTGAAGATGGACTGATATGAGCAGAATTTTTCCTGTGTGCTGAGAATTTGTTGTTTGTTCAAGAATAAAGTTCCTTTTGCTGTTCCCTATGGAGGTTTAAGGAAAATTTTTTTGGATCGGGAAAACTAATTTCTGCAACCAGCTCCACACGTCTATGCTGCCGTGCACCTTGGAAGACATCGATAGCCTCAAAGTCTGGCCCACCTTCTCTTCTACATATTTTGGTGGGGGGTACTGCCCTTTTTTGAAAAAATAACGGCTGGGGACTCTCCACCCGGCTTTGGACAGGCCATTGTTCTCTGAAGGTCCCAGTCCACCGCTTGGAAAGGGAGGGGGGCTGCACTACCAACAACTTGGCGGGGACGGCAGCTTCGCAACTTAGGATGGTTGGACACGTATGCGTCTCGGCAATGCCTCGTAACACTGCTGGGGCCCTGAAGGCGAGGAGCAGGAGCATTGGCTGGTAGATAATGGGGAAAAAAAAAAACAGTCCCCTTTTGCAGAGGTGGTGGAGCTTTGACCCGCCTGAAAATGTCTTGCAGCTATGGTTTCTGCTGCTTTTGCTTGACAGGTGGACCACCATCTGAGACCGTTTTTTCCCAGGCCAGGGGGTGATGCGATGTGGGAAAAGGGCCGGGGCCTATTAGTTCATGGCCACGCTTCATTTTTGGGCCCACAGTTTTAAAATTTTCACATATTTGGCTTCTTGGGACTTGGCAAAAAAATGCACACCCCCGAGTAGGTGATTTTACCCCAACCTCCCCTGCTGACCTTTTTCCCCCTGCTGCCTCGTGAGCCCCTGGGGGGCTATTTCTTAACCGCGAAAAAAGGTGGGTTACCCCGTGGGCCCTTTGGCTCCCACTGCACTGTGCCCCCCTGCTGACTCACGGTCCACTACCACTTGTGGCTTTCCCCTTCCCGATGGGAAGTTCGCCTCTTCTCTCACGATGAGAAGCCCCTTTTTCCCCGGCTTCAAAATGAAATGGCCCCTCACATCGATTAGTGTTTGCCCGTCCTGCTGTCTTTCCCCAAGGTCTTGGTATGCGAGCCCGACCCCTCGCAACATAAAATCCCCTGCCACTTGCAATCACTACTTGCCCCCTACGAAAAAAAGCGGATGTCTGTTCACCCTTGTGCCAAATAGTGCTGGATGTCCCCCAAATAGTTTTGTCCTTGCTGTATAGTGGTGCAGGCCCAACCCCCTCGTACATTTTGGGTGAGGGGAAAATGAATGGACAGAAGCGGTTGGGACCCGCTCCCGGCCATGCCAACTTAAAATTGTGTTGAAGAACCCCCCGACTCTTGGGTGGGTTTTCCGATACATCTAGGAGGAGTGGATGACCTAGTCAAACCCAAAAGAACCGTTTGGTTTTTTGTCAACACACGGCTGCTAGATGAACACCGTGCTTGGCCTCCCGGTTTACGCCCGTGTGACGGGCCCCCCTTACTGTGCTGGACCATGCCCCGCTTCTGGAACATTTGTGCTACTTTTCCCCTCGCTGTGAAGGGCCTGCCACCTTCTTTTTGACTTTCGGGTTTTATCAAAAATTTACAAAAAAAACAAATTGTTTTAAAGAGTGTCTGTATTGATAAATACACACTTGCATTTAAATCAAATTTATCCCCCAAAAAAAGGGATAAATTAACCTTTGGGTATAAAAAAAAATACCCTACGAATGAATGAGAGGGTTTAGGGGTATGGGGCAGAAAAAAACACCCGTATTGACTCAAATTACCCCACAAACAGAGTATAAACTGACTCTTGGGGAACAGATTGAAATATCGCAAAATAACAGGTGTGTATATGACACACACTTGTGAAGGTCTTTCACCTCAGTAGCTCAAAACATGTTTTTATTTTGCACAGAGTGCAATATAGTGCTGCAGCAGACAGATACTTGTGGACATGAGACACACTGACAAGTGGCAGAATTTAAGATGGCTGCCATATTGATAGGGCTGTGACGTCACAGAAGATGGCTGCTAATTGCTGCAAACATAAAAGTCCAATCTATTTAAAGATTAAATTATTTAAACTATAAAGAGAACAACATAGAAAAAAAGCCAAATGCTAAAATTATATTTTTTTATTATTTTGCACTCCTACAAAAATAAGAAATTTAGCCTGCAACAAACTAGCCCTCAATGAGGATGGAAAACGAAAAAAAAAGTATTGGTCTTGGAAAATTAATTTTTTAAACATTTTTTAAGGTACTAAAACATAATGAAAACGCTAAAAATATGGTGTCCCCAGAACTGTACTATCCTGCAGAATAAAATCACAAGTCATTTATACCATAGAGTGAACTTCATGCAAACAAAACAAAAATGGCACAATTGTATTTTTTCATATTCCCCCCCACAATTAATTTTTAATGGTTTCCCAAGGGATTATATTTTTAGTTTTTAAAAGTATATATTAGGCAAATCACACAGACAATGTTAAAATACCATAAAAAAATCAGACAATACTTTAACATCTCCGTACTGCGGTTTTTGGTGTGGGTTTGCACAAAAAAAAAAAAAAAAACCCGTTGGTTTTTTTGGGCGTATACTGACTGTTTTCTAAGATGTTTTATTTTTCCCGCGGGGGGACAAATTAAAAAAACCACAGTAAAAATCCAAGGTGAGAATACACTGGATTTTTTTTTGCCATCATAGGGCCGGTTTCGCGGTAAAAATATTGAAAACGCCAAAAATCCGACCAGAAACCAGTGCTGTGTAGACATAGCCTTTGTTACGGTTCCGGACGCGGAAGTGGATCCACTGGAACCCCAAAGCATGGTGAAACCACGCCAGGGAACGGGAACAAGTAGGGCCCCCGGTTTTCACCAGAGCCCGCACAAAGCGGGGTGGACTTGCTGCCGGGAATCTACCAGGCGTTACCCCTGATTGACTTCTTTCGGGGGCAGCCGAAGAAAGCGTGGTGCAAAATCGTCAGGGGCCGTAGTCGGGGGCAGGCAGAAGGGGCAGGGCAGGCAGCATGGTTTCGTGTGGGGCAGGCAAGGGTCGGCAAAGGGGGCGAGATTCGGGTCAAAACGAAAGCG
>JAODAL010075635.1:0-13914 GCA_025379985.1 Phyllomedusa bahiana | reverse complement strand
GTTATAGTGGGTACCAAAAGGGTCGTATTGGGCCCCTATCCCCTTCAACATTTTTGATTAACGATCTTACACATGGATTGACAGTAAAATTTCGATCTTTGCAACAAAACTGAACGGGTTTGGTGGATTCGCTGGACCCCCGCTAGCGTTGGTGTAAGCCCGTCAAGGAAAAGGAGTCAAAGAGCCCGGTTTTCCCCAGGCCGGCAAAGCGGGAGGGACTTGCGCGGCGTGAGGCTACCAGGTCGTTCCCCCCTCGTGACTTGCTACGGGGCGGCGGGGGTAGTGCGTGGAAAGTGTAATCCGGGCGTGTCGGGACGGGCAGAAGGTGGGAGGCGGAGAGGTTGGGGGTCAAGACAGGCAGCGTCAGGGCGGGCGGCAAACAGGCAAGGTCAGGAACGTAAGAAAAAGGGACGGGTACACGGGCGATCAAACGGGATCTCAATCCCTTCAAAACTATGGACGCACCCCAAACGAATGGCAAGGTGTGTTGGGGGGCAGTACCAAAATAGGACCAGCGCCCAGCAATAACCAAATTTTACGGGGGCGCGGGCCCCTTTTAAATCCAGCCCGCCGTCCGCGCGCGCCTGGGACACGGACCGCGCGGCGGCCCGGAACAGACGGGGGACGTTCACCGGAGCGTGGCGGGTAAGTGCCGGCGCCCGGGAGCAGGGAGATGGGGGGGAAGCCGGGGGCCACCGCGCCGAGGCCCCGGGGCAGCGGGGAGATGGGGCTGGGCCCGGGCCCCGCGCCAGGAGCCCTGCGGGCAGAGGGGGGACCGGGGTGCAGCGGTCCCCCGGGGGCCCCATGCAGTACCCCCCCCTTTTGGTCTCCCCTCTTTTTTGGAAACCCAGCAAAGGTCAGGGGGCGGGTTGGTCAGGTTCCCACGAACCGCTCCTTGGACCGAACCCCCTTTCCCGTCGATAAGAAGAACCCCCTTCCCCCCCTCCGCTTCTCCCCCAGGGGCCTCCTTTACCCCAAAGATGTTATCAGAAAACCCGGGCCCCAGGGAAAGGGGAGACAGATCTAGGGGGAAGCGATTCAGCACCACAGGCTTTTAGGAGCGAGACATGGAAGGAGTTTGGGTACGCAGATGGGAGGGAAGCGGAGCTTTTGGGCACCGGATTTAAAATGCCCAATACCCCAAAAGGAACCAAATTCTTTTGGACCCAGCTTGTAGTGGGCACTTTGAAGCGAAGTACTTGGGGCAGATACCCAAACCCTGTTACCCGGCTTAAAAAATGGGGGCCCGGTGGGCCTGTTCTCGCCCCGGGGTTTTTCACCTACCGGGGGTTTTGGGGAAGAAAGGGAGGGTTGCTGATCCCCGGCTCGGTCCGGACGGCTGGCTGCCCCCGGAACCATTAGAGGGGACCTTCTCCCTCCCCGGGACCCCAAGGCTGTTTCCCCCCGCGGGGGTTTTGGTGACTCTGTTTCCACGCAACGGTCCCTGTCCCCTGGTCCGGTGCTGCCTGTTTGGTAGCGTGCCCCACCCGCCCCCCAAGGCTGAAGAGATTTTCAAAGGGCCCCCGGACCGGGGTAGTGAGGTAAAAGCCCCCCCGCACGGCGCGAATTCCCCAGGCATTGCACGGGGTTTTTCTGGGCGAAATTTTGCTCTCCAAGTGTGTGGAGGAGAAGGGGAGCATTTTTCCCCCCACCAAACGCCGGGGGCCCGGGCCACGTGGAGCCCCCAAAAATTTCCCGCAAGTTTTGGGGGGCCACGTGGGGCCGCCACCCTTGTCCCAAAACCCGGGGGCCCCCTGCGCTGGCGGGAAAATTATAATTTTTTCTCTGCTGCCCCACTAACGGGTTCCTACAACGGGACATTTTAGCAAAACGCTGCCAATTTTCATTTTTTGGGAAATTGTCCCCATTATTTCCCACCAAAACGGGAAACTTTGGGCAGGAGCTGGATTTAAACAAGATTTTGAAAGCCGTCACCACTGAAATTTTACCTGCTTTACAAAATTTTCCCTCACACATGGTCTCTGGCCCCCCGGGTTGTGGTTTTTAAAAGGTAGAGCGTAAAATTTCCTACAGCTTTATTTTTTTGCCTTTTTGCATTGAAATAGCCTTTTTCTATGACCTCTCTCCCCTGGGGGGTCCTCCCAATTTTAAAGGACTGTCCTTTTAAAAAACCTCGTATGGTTCCCCGTGAGACTGTTTGTTACATACTCTGTTTTGATCCTCTTGATTCCCCTTTTTCTTCCCCAAAACCGAAGGGTGACCCAGCTTTTTTCCAGTTGTTAAGTATTACCAAAGGCTGGGTGGGGAATTGAGTGGTGCCAATTTAAATAGGGGGGACTGCCACATACATTCCTTAATTTGTTCCTTGTCCTTATTTGCCACTATGCCCCCCCAACAAACAAGAAAGGGCAGAAAAAACGGGCCCAAATTTTCGCAGAAGGGGGGCCATCTAAACCCAGAAAAAACCTCTTTCCTCCTCTCCAAATATCAGCCAAAGAAAAACCCCAAACAACCCGCGGGGGGCCCCCCAAATTTTGGGAAAACCCAAAAAGGTGTTAGAGGCCATTTAAACACTTGTCAAAACCCGTTGTCCACGAGGATTGACAAAATTAAAGTGGATATCCCCCCTGCTACGTAAAGATGCGCAGGTGCTGCGGGAAAGTTTTTACTGAGGTGGAGCGGGAGAGTATTTAAACCGGGAAAGGGCCCGAGCTACCCCCATTGGACTTTTAAAATCTCTGAGGTTACGGCTCAATTCTTAGACTGGCGCCAAAAAGGGGGGTTTGACCAAGAGAACGCCCTCAGAAAAATGCAACCTGCGATTTTTTGGTTCCCTGGGGGTGGGGGAGGGTCCAGACCTGGGGGAAATTCCCAAGGGGACTCTCTTTGTTTAAAAAAGTTTGGCAAAAGGGGTTTTCTTCAGTGTTTTTCCCAGGGGAAAGGGGCCGCCCACCGATTATGCCAAAACCACCTCCCCGGGGGGTCCTCCGCACTTTTATCGCGAAGTTCCTAAATTTAAAGGGAGACCGTACACTTTGTTTGGGGCCTCGGGGTTTTAAGGGGCCCCCAACCCCCTAAAAAAATTTTCCAAGTTTAAAAGTCTACCCGGGACTTTTAAAATTGGAATTCCAAGGGAAAAAGGGCCCCTTTTTCACCTCGGCCAAGGCTAAGCCCGGGGAGGGGGGGACTAAAGTACGCTTTGATTTACCCCCCCAAACTCCGGTACGGTGGGGGAAAAAAACCCATTTTTTTTGGGGGAATCCTGGGAAACCGTCGGTTTGGGCTAGAAAAGCATCCAGGGGGCGAATTGCGTGGCCCCTTAGGGGACCGTTTGAGACCATTTCTTGCACCGTTGAAAGTATCCTTTGCAGATATGGGCAATTTCCCTTGGGGCCCCGTTCCCTTTAAAGAATTTTTTTTACTGAAGTTATTTTTTTAATTCCTGACCTTGTTTTTTTATCTAAAATTGTGAAGTCCCCCCACATCCCTCCTTCCCCCCCCCCCTTTTTTTTTTTTTGTTTCCTTACCCCCTTTCCCCCCCTTTCCTTTCCCTTCCCTTTCCCCCCCCAAATTTCCCCCCTTCCCCAAAATCTCAACGTACCGGGGGTTTAAAATGTGATTTTTCCACAAGAAATTTTAAATTTTCCCTTTAATTTGGTCCCCCTTTTTTCTTTTATTTGCTGTTTCCCCCCTCTGATTTATGGGCGCTGCCGACCCAGCACCAGCAGCTTTTTTTGCTTTTTAGGGTTAGGCGGGTTTCCCCGCCTCTTGAAGGTTAAATCGGGTTTAAAGAGTTTTGGGTACAAAACCGGGCATTTTGGGGATTTATATGGGGGGGGACACGGGTTTTGGGGGTTTTTTACTGGTGTGTGCATTTTCAAAAAAAACGCGTTTGCCTGTTTACAAAATTTTGGGGGATGTTGGGGGGTTTTAGAACTCTGAGGGGTGAGTCGGGCTTCTACTTTATCCTAGATATTTTTTTCCCTTTTGGGAAATTCCCTTGGCGTTTTTAAAAATTTTTCGCTGTCATGGAACTTTGGGGGGACTTAGACCCAAAAAAAAGCACAATTTTGTGTGATTTTAAAATTTAAAATTTTCATACAGGGTTTGGGATATTATTTGTCTCCGGGAGCCCCATCAATTTCCCGGGCTCTAGGACCCAATCATACAAAAAACATGGGTGGGAAAGGGACTTATCACTCGGATTTTTCCCCTCATGAAAGATGGGAAGTATCGTTTTCTAATCCCGAAAGAATGTATTTTTTTAAGTTTAGATACTTTTAAATTTGAAAACGGGAAAGGGGAAATTTTTTTATATACTTTTTTTATTGATAAAAAAACCCTTTAATTTTGTTTCAAAAACCTACATTCCCCCCCCTTTCCAGATGGAGGTTATCCTTTTGGAAATTACTTTTTTTTAAATGGCCGGAAAACATCCGGTTTTTTTGTGGCTGGGGACTTCAATTCAAACCGGGGATACAACCCAAAGTTTAGATTTTGGGGGGGCAGTCCCCCTGGTTTGGTAGTTCCCCCTCTAATTTCCCAAGGAGGGGGGCGTGGAATTCCCCCCCATTTTTTTTTTTCCGGGGTTTTTTTTTTTTAAAGGTTGGACGCGTGGCTTCCCGTCACCCGTTCTACCGCCCAAAACTTTTTGTTTCCCCCGCCGGGAACTAAGCATTGCTAGATAGACCTGGCCCCTATCAATAGACAACTCCTTCCGTAGAGAGGATTTTAAAATTTATTTGTCCCGTTCGCCTTGATCACTCCCCGGGGTTTGCTCCCCCCTGACCTGGTGGGAAATTAGTTTAGCGCACACCCTTTGAAATTTAACCCCTTTTGGGTTTGACCCCTTTTCCCAAACCCTTTCTACCCATTTTGCTGATAAAGGGGAAAAATTTCCCTATTGACAAAATGAACCCCATTTCCTTTTTCACTTTTTTTGTTTTGGGAAGGGATTTAAACCATATGTTGGGGGGGAACTCTTACCGAAATTGCTGATTTAAAAAACGTAAAAACGCGACAAAGGGGGCACATTGGCGCAGATGGGGCGCGGGCAGAACGGGACATATATCAGAGCCCATCTAAAGGAAAAAAGTCAAGGGGCTCTTACAAAAAAAATTTTAAATTCCAAAAATTTTACTGCGGGTTTGGGGAAAACCCGGCCCCCTTTTTTCACCAGCCCTTCCTTTAAAACGAAAGGGGAAGAGCGCTGGGGAAAATTTTCCGGGCCCTGTGGCAAAGGGGCCCCATGACCCCCCAGTGATCCCAGTTTGAGACAGCCCAATGGGGTCACTATCTCAAACCCCAAACAGGTGGGGGGGGAAATTTCCCGCATTTTCTATGCAGACTTTTTGATTCCAAAACCTGGGTGTCGGGGGCAGAAATAGGGGAGTATTTACGAGAAGTATCACTGCCCCCCCCCTAAAAACACGGAGAAAACGTGCAGATCTGGACCCCCCCTACTCTCCTGAGGAATCCAGGAAAGCCATGCTTTTTTTTAAAAAATCCCAAAAATCCCCGGAAAACAGAGGGGTTTCCATAGATTTTTTTAAAACCCAAGATCGGGAATTTTCTTTGGCCCATGCTCCCTTAGATTGTTCATTGAGGAAAATTTGGGGCGTCTTTTTTCCCCGGGCCCTCGATCCCGGGAAGCTTAATTGTTGTAACCCTCAAAGCCGGTAGGGCCCCCTGAGTTTTTTGGGTAAACGTACAAGCCCAATTCCCCTTTTCTGCAAACGGATTTCAAGATATTTTGGCCAAAAAATTTTGGCCTTTTTCCGTTTAAAATTCGTCATTCTTTCTTTTGAATATGCAGGCCCCCAAATTCCCAAAAGGGGGAAACTAGGATACTTGTACCCCCGGGAAACAAATAAAGTTTTGCCCTCTGTGGAGGGGAAATTTTTTTGTGGTTTGGCCCTTTTCAAGTTTTGGGCTTGGGCCCCAATCCTTTTATCTCCGGGGAAAAGTTTTTAAATATAACCAGCCGGGTCCCCAAGGGTTTGGGGTTTAAAGGGCCCTTTAATCAGAATCATTACTTTGCAAAAGGGGTACCGCGCAGGGGCCCCCTTTTTCCCCTCCCCCTTTTTGGGCTAGGGGCCCATTAAACCCTTTAAAAGCTCCCATTTTGCAAGCAGTTTCAAGCTTTGGTTGGGGTTTTTAAAATTGGGGCATCGCACGAAAAATCAGCCAAAAATGAAAACCCGATGCTTTGCTGTATCGAAGATGTTTAGACCTCATTTTCCCCCTAGACCCTTTTGGGGGTTTGTTAATCCCTTTTGGTCAATACCCCCGGCACAATAAATTTTGATAATTTTCCATGGCCTCTAGACTCTTTTGCCCCTTGGGCGGGAAAACCCGGCTCTCCCATTCCCGGTGGTAAAGCAATTCACATTTTTTGGGGGGTTGGTTTTAATTCTAGTTTCCCCACAGAGTCCCACGACCTAAATTAACGGGGCCCGCTTCGGGCCCCAAACCTCCGAAATTTTGGGATTCGGGGGTTGAGTAGGCTCCACTGTAATTTTTTTGGTAGGTTTAAAGCCGGGTAAAAGATGTTACTTTCCCTTTAAAACCCCTGTATTCTTTTTCATCCCAAAATATCTCAATTCTCTGTATTTGGGGCTTTAAATTCTATCCTGTTTTTCTTCCCAATTTTGGAATAACGGCAGAGCCCGCCTTTGTCAATCTTTGGTCCTACAGCACCCCTGGGATCGGGGGGGGCCCCCCCTTTCCCCCTACCGCTTTAGGGAACTTTTGGGGCAGCTCGCTCTTCATCTGGTTAGAGGGCAGGTATGGACCGCTTGAGGGTTAGGGAAAACTTTTGTTTAAAACCTTGGAACCCGATATACTTAAACCCTTTAAATTCCTTTTTTCCTCGACACCCCCCTTTGACCTATCCAGCATATAATTGTCCCCCCCCTTTTCTCAACAAGGGGCTTTATTGGAAAAAACGGGTGAAAGAATTTATATTAAAAACCAGGAGTAGTTCATATACCCCTTTTGGAAAAAAATTAGTATGCAGGAACTGTTAAACCGCGGGGGTTTCCCTTTAGGGAAAGGGGGGAAGGGAGGGGTTTTATACTTATTCCAGCAAACCCGAAAATTTTTTGGAAAATTTGGGAATTTCGGGAAATTTACTGGGGAATATCTTTTCCCAACCACTCTTTTTTTAAAACCAATATTTCCAGTGCCCCATCCCTTTAAACACACGAAAATTCCCCAGACGAGTAAAATTCACTCTTCAAAAATTTTCCCTTACCCCCTTGTGCTCCCCCCTTTCCCCCCCAGAGGTCTAAAAACATCCCTTCTACCCCTTTTTTGTTGAGGAAAAAAGGGGGTGACCCGTTTGGGGGCGAAAAAAGGGGCACTTGGGGGGGAAAGTTTGTGGGCCCCAAACAATGCCCAAAAGTGGGCAGTAGCCTTGGATTTATCCCCGAAATATGGAGAGAGAATGTCCAGTTTATTTACTACATCTACCCATACATACCCAACTAAAAACCCCTACAAAAAATTAAAAACCAGGGGTTTTCCCCAATGCCCTCCCCAAAGTGTCCTTTTTTTCCCCAAAAGGCCCCTTTTTCCCAAACCTTTCGGGGGTGGGCTTGTCCAAAAACTCCCAAGGTTTTTGGGCAAAAAGCCTCAGGTTTTTGAATGAAAAAATTTGGGCGGCCCAAACCCGATGCCCCAAAAAAAGAAATGCCTGTTAACTTTCCCCTGAAAAATTTACCCATCCTCCCCCCATTCGTACGTGCCTTCCCGGAACTTTTGTTCATGCAAAGGAAAACTATTTTGTCCCCTTTTGGGTTTGGGGCCCTCTTATATTCCCACCTGCGGGTTTGGATAAATCGGTAAATGCCACTCTCCCTTTAAAAAGGGTATACTTTTTGAAAGGGGGTGCCCTTTACAATTTTGGTCGGGTTTTTTGGAAAGGACGGAATTGACTCCACACATCACCCTTTGGGCCCCAATTTCCCTATGTAACTTAGATCTCTTCACAAAATTTTTTCCCTTTTATGGGTTTCGGATAGGTTGGGGACCTCTCTTGTTTAAATTGTGAGGTGGTAAAAAACTTAAAAAAAACCCTCGGGGGGGCAATTTTGTGGCAACCTAAACTAATTTTATGTTTCCTATTTTTGGGGGTTGGATTTACCTCTTGGAAAATGAAAGAGGGAAACATGCAAAACGTTTTTTTTTTTAAATTTTTTTAATTTTTAATTAAAAGTGGGTTGTTTTTTTCAGTCAAGTTTTTTTTATAGCTTTATTTAATAATTAAATGCTGAAAATTCGGGAAAAGGTATTTCAATAGTTTTCATTTTTTTTTAAATCTTTCTCTATAGCCCATTTTTAAAGACTTGTTTGAATAAAAAAATTTTGTATTAATTGCTGTTTTTATTTTTGAAAACCATTTGGGTCCCCAAAAATAATGTTAACTTTGTTTGTACAAAAAAAAAAAAACTTTTTTTTTTAAAAAAATAGGGGCGCCGGTCCCCGGGTTACCTTTTGGGCCTGGGCTTTGAGGGCCGAGAGGAGGCCCGTAAAGGGCCTAAAGTGGGGCCCTCCCAGAGAGACTGATGCCCCCGTACCGGGGGAAATCCCCGGGGGGAAAGTCACACAAAAGTAGCAGGGGGAAAGGGCGGGGGGGGGAATGTACCCAAAGGGGAAAACCCAAAAAAGGGGAAAAGGGGCTCCTGTGGTTTAAAGGCCCAAAGGATTTGTATAAAAATTTCCGCCCAGGGGAGGGGTCCCCCTTAAAAACCGGCGGGCGGAAAAAAAAAGGGCCCGCGGGTTTAGGCCCCCACCACTTAAATTGACCCTCTCAAACCGGGCCCCTTTGGGGTTTGAGGGTATAGACACAAACTGGACCCCCCAATCAAAAGGGATATGTAAGGGGGAGCCCAGTAGACGAAAAACTTTTTGGAAAAAGTGTTGGGCCAAAAAAGGGCGGGGGGTTAACCCGGGCAAGGGACAAAATGGGCCCATTTTAGAAAACCCTATGGGTCACCACCCAAATGCTGAAATTACCCGTTTGACCCGGGGGAGGTGGGGTTTAATGAAGCCCCATGGCGATATGGGCCCAAAGGTTTTTCGGGCAAAAGGGAGAGGTAGTAGTGGCCCCCGGGGGGTTCTGAGGCAGGGCCCTTTGTTACAAAGCAGAAAGGAGGTGCGGGCCAGGACATAATCTCTAAAAATCAGACCCAGGGTGGACCCAAATTAATAGCGAAGTTTTAACCCGCAGAGCCCTTATTGCACTCCAGGTTTTGGTCAGCATTACGGGAAGAGTTTTCCCCACTTTAGAAAACAGGCCCCCATGGGGGGGCGGAAAAAAAATCTTTCCCGGGGGGTGGGTTTTAAAAGCCCCACGGGGGTTTCCCTTGAGGACCGTTCTGGGGGTTTTTAAATGCTGCAAAGGTGCTTTGTGCCCACAGTGCAGAGGATCGAGAAAGGGCTTCCGCCCTGAGTTCTTCTCACTGGCCAAAAAGGTAAAGGGAAGAAGAAAAAGGGGGGGGGCCCAAAAAAGAAAGGGGGGACCACCTGGCTTGACGAGGTTTTAAAAACGTTGAGCAGATTGAAGTTTAAGGGGGTTTTCTTTTACTGTGAAATTTCGAAGGGGTGGCGAGCCCCCCCAAAAAAAGTCCCGCCATTTTTTTGGGGCCCAAATTTTTAATCCCCCAATATTTTTCACGATCTCCAATAGAATAATTTGCCCCGGCTGGGTGAAGGTTTTAAAGGAAAAACCCGAAAGGGTACGCAGTTTTCCGGAGGCAGATTTTTTCCCAAGAGAAAAAGCTCCGGCACCAAACCAGAAGGGGCCCGTCCCCCCCTAGAACAAAGGGGACACAGGGGGCCCGGGTCGAGATAGCACGGGGGGCCAAACCCAAAAGGGGACTTAAAGCTCAAAAGGCTTCTTGACTTGGGGGAGGCCAGGATTTGGGGTTGGGGGTTTTTTTTCGTCAGTGCCACCAGCGGGGCACGACGGGGGAAAATGCAAGATAAAAGGGCCCTTGTAGTATTTTCCCCCAAACCCTTAAAGAAAACGTTGGTTTAGCCCGAAGACCCACTGGTCGGGGCCCACGGTGGGAACTGCAGACAGTTTAGAAGGGCCATCGGGGGGCCCTTTGGGACCCCGAGGGACAAAGGGCCCACGGGAAAAGGGAAAATAAATGCGCTCAAAAAAGGCATTTCTCTAATTTGGGGCCAATACAACTGAGGGTTTCCCCCCGGAGACATTTGAGCACCGGGCCAAGGGAAAAGGGGGGGTAAACCTTTAAGGGTTTCTGGAAAAGAAAAATCAGGTTGTCATCCAAGTAAAGGGATGACACGGGAACATAAGGGGGGCCCGGGAAGATCTCGTTGACGAAGTTCTGGAAAATGGCTGGGGTTGAAAAGGGCCCAAAAGGGGCATGCCCAAAGTATTAAAAGGGGCCCAAATCGGGGGTGTTAAAGGCTTTTTTCCATTCGTCGCCTTCCCAAATACAAATTTAAATTTGAAAGCACCACAAAGGGGCCCAAATTTTAAAAAAAATTTTTGCCCCAACTTTAGGGGGTCAAATACTCTGAAACCCAATTCTTTATGGTTTCTTATTTAGACCCCGAAAATCGATACGGGCCGGGGGGTTCCATCTTTTTTTTTCGAAAAAAGAAGAACCCGGGCTCCCCCAGGTGGGTGACTTTCGTATAAACCCTTGGGGGGAAGATTCTCTTGAATAAAACCCGACATTTTTCCCTTTGTCTCCGGGACCGAAAAAAAGGGTAAACTCTGCCTCGGGGGAGGCCCTAAAGTAACCCGGGTTTTCAGATCGATAGGGGGGTTTGAAGGGCCCGGGGCGAGGGCAGGTTTCGGGTTGCTTTCGGAGAAGACGTCGGCAAAATTCCCGGTAAGGGGCCCGGCAGGGCCCGGGAAAGACCCTTTGAAGGTTTTTTCAAAAAAGCAGACCACAGAGCAGGGCGGATTTCCACCGGGATCCCTGGAGTGACATTTCCAGGCCCCAACGGGA
Source organism: Phyllomedusa bahiana (assembly GCA_025379985.1). Lineage (NCBI taxonomy): Eukaryota > Metazoa > Chordata > Amphibia > Anura > Hylidae > Phyllomedusa > Phyllomedusa bahiana. The sequence continues at coordinate 2,962 of JAODAL010075635.1, read as the reverse complement.
AAGGGTCTCGCCTGTTTTCCAGGGCTATATCGGAGCATGCTCTTTTCAACCAGGGGGGCCCAAAGGATCTCAAAAAGAGGAAAAGAGGCCAAACAACGAGGAGGTTTTTACCCCCCTTTTCCTGGGGTTTGCGCGCCAAACGCAGGGTGAGGGGGGCAGGGGCAGAACCGAATGGCATCCTTGAGGGATTCGCCACTGAAAGAGGGGAACAAAAAAGGGTTTTTCCTGGGAAAAGGGGCACGGAAGCCGGGGAAATTTGACAACCCTGCAAGGCTAATAAAAATTTTCCCGCAACCCGAGTCCAGGAAGGGGGGGTGGCCCCGAAAGGTTTTGCAAACGAAGGGTTCCCCAACGTACCGGAATGGCCGGGGGGGAGAGGCCCCCAATGACACCTTTTTGGGGCCCCCCCTGCGAGCCCCAGGGGAGGGGTTTTCCCGGGCGCCCCCGGGCCCCCCAAAGAAGTGGGCCGGCGTGGTCGTTACTCGCGTTTGGAGCGGACTCTTTTTGTTTCCCGCCCAAACGGGAAAGTCCCATTTGGGGGGCCACCGAAACAATTGGGGCCAGAAAAGGGGGCAGATCCCGAGCCGGGGATCATCTTTTAAAAGGTCCCGAGAGGCCTTTCCAAAAAAGTCCCCCCAGACCTCGTTGTTCCAAATCGAAATTCCCGAAGCTAGCGTACGGAACTGCACAGATTTTTCCCACCGTAAATCAAACCCCGACAGAGGGGAAGCAAAGCACAGCCCGGGGGGGGGTACGGCCAGGTTTCCCAAGAAAAGTGCGGGAAACCCTGGAGGAACCTTTTCAGTTTTGCCGTGACGGAAACTTTCCTTTGATTTCCCCTAGCGGGGGGGCCAGGCCAGAGCTTCGCCAGTTAGGAGGAAAATAATGAAGGCCCCTTTAGCCCGTCAAATGGGAAAAATTTATGTAAAAACAAACTAATTTTTAAAGGAGGGATTGAGGGGAGGAAAACCTCACCCTTTTTCGGGTCCCATCATAGAGAGAGGGGAGCGGGGATGGGAAGAAAGGTCCCGATTTAAATTGCAGGGGCAACAGGTGCGGGGAGACGGTAAACATTTGCCGATGGCGGGTTTTAAAAGGACTGCAAGATTCTGCTCATGGCCACGAGGTGGTGACACGCCCGATCGCGGGGGGCAGCCCTCCGGCAAAGTTTCCCCGGGGTTCAGGGAGAAGGGGTTTTCCCTGGCGGAATCCCTGGGGCCCGTTCGTACTGAACGGGTAAAAGGTGGATTTTGCTGGACCCCCGCTAGGTTGGGGTAAGCCCCCGTCAAAGGAACAAGTCTAAGTAGCCCCCGGTTTTCAAACCCGAGCCCGCCGCCCCCAAAGGGGGGATGGACTTTTGCGGCGTGAGGTACCCGGGGCTAACCCCCCGACGGACTTCAAACGTTGGGGGGGGCCCCCGGGGGTCTTTTTGGGGGGTACAGAATCGTAATCCAAGGCGTAGTCGGGGGCGGCAGAAGGTCAGGGGGGGGCAGAGGGTTTGTGGTAAAAGGGAAAAGGGAGACATCAGGGCGGGCGGGGAAACAGGCCCAAAGGGCCCGGAACGTAAGCAAAAAGGATGGAACCAAAGGGGGGATCAGAACAGGGGCTCCCCAAAATCTCAAAACTAAAATGGAAACCCCACCCAACGAACTGGCAAGGGGGTGTTGGGGGGGGGTTTTACCTTTAAAAAGGGCAGCCCCAGCAATAAAACCAAAATTTCTGGTGCGGGTGGCCCTTTAAAACCAACCCCGTCCGGGGCGCAAAAGCCTAGGGACACGGGGACCCCGCCGGCGGCCCCGGAAAAGACAGGGGCAGCCCTTCCAAACCCGGGGCGTGGGCCCGGTAAAGTGCCGGCGCCCGGGGCAGCAGGGGGGATTGGGGGCGGGGAGGGGCCCTGGCACCCCCGCCGGGGGAGCCCGGGGGGCAGGGAGGAAAGGGTGCGGCGCCGGGGGCAAAACCCCCCCCCCAGGGCCCCCCAGGCAGAGGGGAGACCGCGGGGCGCAAACGGTGCCCCCAGGCCCCCCCCTGACAGATACAAAACCCCTGTAAATTTAAACAACACAAAAGAGGGAAAAAGTGTTTTTACCAAAAAAGGGGTCTGGATAAGTTGGGGGCCCCGGGAAAGGGGAAAAGGCAGAAGAGGTTTAAAAACAGATAAATTTAAGGTTTATGCACATGGGGAGGAAAAAAACCAAAAACAGAAATACATGTTTAAAAGGAAAAAGGTGGGGGAAAAGTTTTACAAAGGAGAAGGACTTGGGAAAACTTGGGGGACAGTTAACGTAATTGGGAGCAAAACCAGTTCAGCAGAAACTCCAAAGGGATAATAGGGTCATTTGGGTGCATTAAAGGGGCATAGGGCAAAAATTGGGGAAAAATTATTCCCCATTATAAAAAGTCACTGGTTTTTAACCCCACATGGAATTTGGGGTACGTTTTTGGGCCCCCAGTTTCACGGAAAAGGGCATTTTTTAAGCTTTAACAGGACAAAAGGCAGGCAACAAAAATAATTTAAAAGGACTGGGGTGGAACCCACAGTAACCCCGAAAGATTAGCAAAAAGGGGTTTTTTAGTTTAAAAAAAAACGGCCTTTTGGGGGGGGACATTTTAAATTTGGGTTTTAAAAAAACATCAAAGGTCCCAAAATAGGATCTCTCCTAAGATTTATTTTTACCCAGGACTGATTAGAAAAAAGGGGGCATCCTCTACGTCTTGAGGAAAAGAAAGTTTCTACAAAAAAAGAAAGGGATTCTTTTTCTGAAAAAAGCAGTGAGACTGTGGGAAACCCCTTTCCAGAGGAACTTGTCATGGTGAATTCAAATAACAGAGTTTTAAAAAAAAGGGTTTTTGGGTGCATTTCCCGGAGCAAATTTAAAATTTAAAAAGTAATAGTTTTCCAAAGGGTTCTTGGAAAAGGGGTCGTTGATCCGGGGTTTTTCCGGGTTGCCAGAAGGGGGTCGGG
>JAODAL010075634.1:0-13914 GCA_025379985.1 Phyllomedusa bahiana | reverse complement strand
CCCAAATTTTCACTGGGGGACGGAGGGCGCTTCCCCTCCGCCCCTGGGGGACTATGTTTTTTTCCCCACACCCCCAAAAAAACTTTTTAGCAGGATCGTTTAAAAATTTCTCCTTCGGGCTAGGGCCCCCCAGGGCTGAAAAGGTCTTCCCGTTTAAGGCCCAAATGTTTTTAGGGGTCGGACCTTTGCCCCGATCTTTGTCTCTTTACATGCCCTTTTTCCCTTCTCCGTCAAGCTAGACCTTGGGACCAATGAGTCCCTGCTGCTGGACTCATTTTTTTTGGGGAGCTCAAGCTGACAGTTGAGCATTTTAGGTCTTTACCATGCTGATGACCCCATCTCCCTTTCTAAAATGGGAGGCACTGAAATGTGCCCTTCGTGGCATTTTGATCAAGCATGGTATCGCCTTAAAAAAGCAGGTTTTCCCTGTTGGCTGGGTTTGGGGAGGCCTTTATTGTTTGATGCCCCCTGGGGCGGGACCCCGCAGCAGGGGTTGGTTTTCTACGAAAACGGTAACAAGAGCGGCCCGGCTCCGGGCGAGAGCCATGGGGAATTGGGGACAGCACGTCCCTGGTTTCCCCCAGTTTTAAAAATAGCGCATGTAATTTGGTGCCCCTCCACTCCAGAAACGCGGGTGAATTCCAGTCATTCTATTCTAAGCTGTAAAAAACCCCCCCTTGACAGATCCCGTCTCTTTCCTCCCCGGGGCGGGGGCCCCCCTCCTCATTTCCCCGCTCTAAAAGGTTTTAAGGGCCCCTCCGAACTGGGGAGTCTTTTTTTTGATGGAGGGGTTTCAGTCAGCCCCTTGGGAACTCCCAAACGGAAAAGCCTGGGGCCCGAAAGGCTTCAAATGCAAAGTTTTTTTCAGATTTTGCTCCCCCCTCTTTCCCCGGGTTTTTCTGGATGCCCTTTAACACTGTTCAGCTCTTTTGCCCCTTTCCCCGGGGGAGGGGCCCCCGCGGGGGCCCAAATTTTTGTTTGCCCAAAAAAAGGCAAGGTCCACAGGGTTTTTCCCGCAGCTAAAAACCATATCCCTACTCAAATAGAAACCTTTTAAAAATTTTTATGCCAAGCCTTTGGGAAATCGCCTTAACCCCCTTTTGCCCAAACCCCGATCCACCCCGACCAGGTGGGATTCAACCCCCGGGGGTGAGGCCAGAGATAATACCCTGAAAAACATTTTGGGCATTATTTTTATTTTAAATTTTTTATTTAAAGGCCCTTTTGTTTTCCCGGGGGCTGTACTTTGAGGGGGGTTTATAAGTAAAAACGGCAAAAAGAGGTACCAAAAGTTTAAAGAAAATTTCAAAGACAGAGGGAAGGGACCCTACCCGGGGCTTACAAACTTACAAAGGGGTAAAGAGACAGGAGGGGAGGGGGAGACATGGGCTGTGGAGGGAAAATAGTTTTCAATTTATTTAAGGTTTTTAGGCAAGCCTGAAGAGATGGGTTTTTAGGGTTGGGTTTTGAAGCGGCGAGAGTGGAAAAAGAGTCTGATTTTGTTGGGGCCCGTGAGTTCCAGAGTGTGGGGGAAGCACGGGGGGAAGTCTTGGGGGACGGTTGTGGGAGGAGGAAAGGGGGCATCAATTTAAAAATGCCTTTAAAATAAAATGGGGTTTCCAATTTTTGGGTCCCTTTCCCTTTACGCTGAAAAAGCATTTGATAGGATCTCTTGGGATCCACGGGCCGATACCCCCAAAAAATATGGGGCCCCGGCCCTAATTTTTTCCAAATAAACTACTGGGACTTTATCAAAAAAAATTCTGCAAAATTTTAAGATCAACGGGGGCCCTATCAAACCCCCTTGAAATAAGTAATTTGGGACCAGGCAGGGGTGGCCCCCTTTTTCGCCTTTACTATCCAAACTGGTCAGGGGGCACCTACTGGGCCCCAGGGCGATCCCAAACCCGGGCCTTTTAAGGGTATAATGATTTGGAAGGGGAGGTTTTAAAAAACTAAATACTGGGGATAAACCACAGTTCTGTTTCGTGATCATTGCTGTATCCAAAAGGGGAAAAACCGCATTCCCGTTCCCTACCACTGTGTTTCCCAAATCCTTTTAAAAGGGTGAGCCTGCTTGGGCCCCCCGTCCCCCGGCCCCACATTCTGGAAACCCAAGGTTTAAAGAAAAGTTTAAAACCACTATCTCCCCCCAGCCAGTTACACCTTCCCTTCGCCTCCCTGTGGGGACAGAACATTTTAAATCAATACAGCATTGTCAGTCATACACTATAGTTCGTCAAAACAGCAGCATCAGTCCCAAAATTATTTGTTTCCAAAAACAGCATGGGCATTTATACATTTTTAGTCTTTTAAAAACCGTATCAATCATACATTTTAGTCATACAGCCCTGTCAGTTTATACACTATATTTTTTCGTTCAGCGGGGTTAAAAATACTTTAAAATTTTATACCAAACAGTGTCGGTCAAAACATTTAGGGCCCTCATTTCAGCAGTTTAATCATAAAAGTATAGTTTTATTAGCAGCATCAGTTATACATTATAAAACAAACAAACGTGCAGTCTTACATTATATCCATTCATTTCAGAATTTTTATCATACATTGTAGTCAGTCATACAGCATTGTCGGTCATGCATTATAGTCTGTCATACAGAAGTGTCAGTCATACATTATAGTCAGTCACACATTATAGTCATACAGCAGTGTCAGTCATACATTGTAATCAGTTATACAGCTGTATTATATATACATTATGCAACCTTGACATTATTTTAGTTAGTCGTGAATGCAGTCATAAATCAAAGTCAGGCATGAAGCAGTCATACAACATAGTTAGTATTTAGTATTTGCATAGTCCGTCATACAGCAGTAGCATTGCACAACCTTGGCAGTCATACATCAGGGTCAGTCATACAACAGTGTCAAAACAGCAGTGCCAGTGATACTTTTCAGTCATACACCATTATCAGTTATATATATATAGTCCGTCATACAGCAGTATCAGTTATGTATATATAGTCCGTCATACAGCAGTATCAGTTATATATATAGTCTGTCATACAGCAGTATCAGTTATATATATAGTCCATCATACAGCAGTATCAGTTATATATATATAGTCCGTCATACAGCAGTATCAGTTATATATATAGTCCGTCATACAGCAGTATCAGTTATATATATAGTCCATCCTACAGCAGTATCAGTTATATATATACCCTTTCATACAGCAAAATCAGTTAAATAAAACACCCGGCCCTACACAGAAACCAAAAATATAAACATTGGCCCATACAGCATATTTTTTAAAACATATATCATCGGCCCTACGCAGTAAAAATTAAAATTTTAAATGGGCCCCATACAGCAGTATCAGTTATAATAAAAATTGGCCCCAAACAGCATTTTAACGTTATATAAATGGGCCCTTCTACACAGAACAGTTATGTATATTTAGTCCTTCAAAAACACCCAGTATCATTTTATATATATTTTAAGCCCTGTCATACAGCAGAAATTTTTTATATATATTCCCCTCTTTAAAACCCAGCAGTATCATTTATATAAAAAACCTCATACACCCTTACCCTTATAAAAACCTCCCCAAGTCAAAAATCAGGACACCCATGGGCAGTCCCGGGTTTTCCATACGAATTTACAACGGATTCCCCGTGCGGGCCCTGAAATGATTTTGCCTTCTACGGGACTGCTTTTCTTTTCTGCAATTGATCCATGACCCACGAGGAAATTTGTGTCCCCAAAACTAGAAACCCCCTTTTAAAACCACACCTGAGAAGTGCACGGACCCTTCCCCCGCCATCCAGGTTGGGGTGGCAATCCCCCAAATTTATGGGGTTTTCGGGTGACGAGTCACTCAAAGTGACGGGGGGGCCATATGGTTTTTTTGTTTTCCCCCGGGAAACGTATGGCAGGAAAATGGGCACCCCTCGGGAGTTTTATCTGGCTGGGTTTTATCTTTACAAATTTTGATAATGCGGATTTGAATCGTAGATTTTGAAAAATAGCTGAAACCTGAACAATACATAAATTTCAAATGACAGTATAAACCTTGAAAGGGGTTTGACATAGGGACTGGATTTGGATTTTAATGGCCCAAATTTCTAAAGTTATGGTGTTTTTTCGGGAAAAAAATGAATGATTCATGTAAAAAAAAATTTTGAATATTGTGCCCGAAAACACCTAGACCCGCGGGCCCACTGGAGGGGACGGTGGTTAAATTGGGGTGTATCTCGACGTTGCGCGCCCTAAAGGGGGGTGCAAAAGGGTCAGGAAAGTACTGTTCCACTTTTTTACCCCCGCCCACATGGGGAAAGGGAGACAAATAACGCCACCTTTCCTCTTTTTGGTTATAAGCCTGGTCTTTTTCCCGACTTATAGCAGGGTAAAGGAACCAACCCTTTGGTAGCAATATATAAAGACCGAGGTTTTTAAGCGTGTGGGGCCGTTGATCAAGACAGACAAACTTCAGTTTAAAAGGGTTTATAGTTTTTAATTACCTTGGGGGGAAACACTAACATTTAAAAATGTACAAGAATGAAAATAATAAACAGGTAAGAGAGGGGGTTTGCAAATACAATTAGGGAAATTACAAAAAAAGGGCCAGTTTAAAATAGCCCAATTTAAAGGGGTTCGTGGTCGGGCCAAAGGGCTGCGTGAAAAACCCCTTTCTCCTGAGCTCCTCTGCCCCCTCCAGGATCCACACCCATCTGCCTCAAAATCATGGGCAAAAAGCATCTAAAAAGATGAAAACCGGCCCGCAACAGTTCCGACTCTGCCCCGGGGGAAATCTTTTGGCCATATTTCGAGCGTTTTGCAGCCCCTTTTAAACCCTCCTAGATCTCGAGGAGCGTGGGTCCCAAGATGGCCCCCGGCCCACCCACACTGTGCCCAGGGCACAGCCCCGGGCATCAAGAAAACCCTGCTACCCTCTCCCGCAAGAAAGGGGACCCCGCCCCCACCCTTTAAAGGGCTTCTCCAGCCAAGGGGGGAGGTCCAAAGCCGCCTGACCGCTGGGGAACGTGCCGCTCTCCAACGCGGCCTGCTTTTTCCTCCACCATGGACCCGAGACCGGCGCCTGTACTCACTGGGGCCCCTCCCTTTCCCGGGGACTTCCCCCGGTTTGGCCCCTTTTGCGCGCGATGTCCCGGGTACCTGCCGCCCCGGCACCCCCCCCGGGGCCCCCAGTGTGAGCCCAGCGGGCCCATACCCGGGTTTACGCATTCCGTTGCAGGGAGACACCGCCGGGGCCGGGGCTCCGACGGGGATGCAGCTGCAAGGGGACCCCGTGCATTGCGGGTTTGGCCTAATGATGACTCAGAGCTTAGTCCCGGGCCCCCTCCCCCAACACCTTCGCCAGGGGAAATTGTCGGGGCCCATTATAATTTGGGTCTGGGGTTTTTTTTTATGCCCCCCCGACCTTTCAGCCACCTGGGCCTCCCACCTCTTGTGAGGGCCCACCAGAAAATCTTTTCCCCCGGCTCTGGGCTCCCCCAAACCCCGTAAGGGGGGTGGACCCCCTTTTCTGGGGCCCCTGCAACCTTAGCAAGCCCCCCTTTGGGCCCCCCGGTTGGGGGCCCCAACGGACCCACCCCTGCCCATTGAGGGCCCAATTCCCCGCCCCGGGCCAGGGGTCCGCCGCTGCTCCCCAGCGTTTTTCCACCGGCTCATCAAAGGGCGAAGACTGCTACCGGGCCCCTCCCAGGGGCCCTCCGGGGGCACAGGGCCCCGCATCTGCTGTGCACAACGCGTGGTGCCCAGTGGCTCTCATAAGCAACCATCTATTTAACTCTCCTCCCCTGGCCAGCGCCAGCCCCATCTTTGCCCGGATTTCCACCTCCTTTACCCCAGATCTAAGGCCCGGAAACCCCCCACTTCTTTCCCCCAAAAGTGCATTGTTATTCTAATTTTGAAAAGAGGGGGGTGAGTTTGTCCGCCAAAAAGGGCCCCAGTTTTCCGGCCCCAAAAAATCTGGGGGACCTCCAAATTCTTACACAAAACCCCCCACTAGGCCGGATTTTTTTCCCCCATGGAGAAACGGCTTTTTTGGAAAGAGGGGTTTTCTCAATTCCCCCTGAACGTCCCCCTCTTTTGTCCACCAGGGTCGATGTCCTACAGCAGGGGCCCGGACTCCCCTCCACCTCCCTCTCTGCATTGGCAAGATGTATGGCAGCAAAATTCATCTCAACAAATTTTCCTTTTTCAGCAGCATCGGAAAAGAAAGTAGAAATAGAGGGTAGAGGAATAATCTTTTGGGTCCGGGGGCTTCCAGAATTTGTGCCTGCCTCTGACCCATACTCTACGTATCTCAAAATCTTTCAATAACATCCGGACCCTCACCCGAATACCTCCCTTTTGGGGGACCGAGGGCCATAAAACCCTGCACCTCCCCACAAAACATTCACACCCAGGGCGAAATCGGGCCGGGCCCTTTCTATTTCCCTTAAAGGGGGGGAAAACCTTCAAAGGCCCGCTCACCCGTTTTTCCCTTTACATACCAAATCACAGTTACAGATATTCCCCACTTTTCTCGCCATACCCCCGGCACAGCGAGCTAAGCTTAAACCCAAACCTTTAAATTCCGAAAAGGGTGAAAAATCCTTTAAAAATGGGGGTTTTTTTTTGCCTTATTGTCCCCGGGCCCGAGTTCACCAAAACCTTTTCGCACTCCGGAGGGGCTTACCATCTTTTGGCGGGGGTTACAACTTTCCCGATGTCTCGCTCCGGACTGGCCCTCCTTTTCCCTGCCAGTGGGAGGGGGGTGGGGGGAATCGGGATGGGTCTCTCCTCCCCGTCCGGACGCTCCCGGGCCTTCCGTCCAAAAGGGCCCCCCCTCTAAAGGCCCCAACTCCAAGTGGAAAAACTCAATTGGGAGTTTCCCTGAAACTTTTTTTGTCCCAGGGTCAGCTGTGGGTGGCAAGAAACGGGGGTTTCCCTTCCCTTTTTATGCCTCTGCCCCTCCACGGTTCCCTTCCTTTCCCGTAAAACTGATCGGTTTTCCTGATTAATGGTTTCAGGGTTTTTAAAATCCTTTAAATTTTCCCCAGTTATAATAGGGTTTTGGGTTCCCCTTTCTTCTACTTTGCCCCCCTCCTGCCATTCTTTTTTTTCCTCTCCCTCCCTTCCTCAACTCAAACCCCCCCGGAAGTTGGAGACACACATCATATGTAAACCCCCCTCAAGCTAAAGGGGAGACTTAACAGTACCTTAAACCCCCAAGGGCCTCAACAGCCTAGAAACGTTCCAAATTTTTATCTTTTTCACCACAAAAAGCCCAAATCGTTTTGCCTTTCAAAACACATTTCAAAACAAAACCATCCCCCCTTAATTAAGGAAGTTTCCCCAGGGGCATTTTTGCTAACTGCCCCTACCCCAAGACTAGAGGGGTGGCTTACCATCCATAAAACCCTGGCTCCCCCGGGCATAACTGCATCTCTGTGCAGATGCCAGATATCTCTTTTTAACCCTTAATATTAATGGGCATTTCCCACATGTAAACGTAATGCCCCAAATCAGGGGAGGTTGCTTTTTTAAAAAGGCCCCGACATTACACCCCCGGGGCAGGGGCCCGTCATTTTTTTGGGGGGACAAACCTTACCCTCTACCCAACCTTGAAAATTTCGTCGGGCGGCCCCTAGCATACTCGGCATAAAAAAAGTAAAAAGCCCTTCCCCAATTTCAGCTGTGGGGACGGAGGCGGCTTCACATCCCTTTCCCCGATAGGACTTATTTTTCCACACCCCAAAAATAATACTTATAGCAGGATCGTTAAAAATCCCTCACATAGGCCCCCCAGGCTGCAGTCTTCCTCGATGGGCAAGTGTTATGTTCGGCCATGCGCCGATCTTTGCTTTTCATGCCCTTTTCTCCCCGCTAAAAGCTAGACCTTGGAGACTCAAGATCCCGCGCGGCTCTTTTTTTTGGGGGGAGCTCAACTGACAGTTGAGCATTTTAGGTCGTCCATGATGAGACCCATCCCCCCTCTCTCAAAGGGGAGGCACAAAAAAGTTTCCTTCGTGGCATTCTGATCAAGCATGGTAGTCGCCTTAAAAAAGCAGGATTTGCTGTTGGCTCGGTTGGAGGTCCTTTTATTGTTTGATGCCTCCTGGGGCAGACTCCTGCAGCAGGGTCGTAGTAGGTTCTACGAATACGGTAACAAGAGCGGTCGGCTCCTGGCGAGAGCCATAGGAATGGACGGGCACGATCCCTGGTTACCAGTATTAAAAATAGCGCTTTGTAATTTGGTGCACTCCATCCAGAGATCGCGGGTGAATTCCAGTCATTCTATTTTTAAGCTGTATAACCTTCCAGTTGACAGATCCAGTCTCTGTCCTCAGGTCGGGGGGCCCTCCTCCTCATTTCCAGCTCTAACGGTTGAAGTCATCCAGAAGCTGGAGGAGTCTTTCTCGATGGAGGAGTTGCAGTCAGCCATTGGGGATCTCCCTAGCGGGAAAAGCCCTGGGCCTGATGGCTTCACTGGCAAAGTCTTTCAGATTATGCCCCCCGCTCTTTCCCCGGTTCTTCTGGAGGGCCTTAACACTGTCCTCAGCGTCTTCGCCCTTCCCGGGAAGGCCTCCGCGCCATATCGTAGGTTTTTCCCAAAAACCCAGGCAAGGATCCACAGGTTGCAGCAGCTATGGGCCCGATATCCCTACTCAACGTAGACCTTAAAATCTATGCCAAGCTCTAGCAAATCGCCTTAAGCCCCTTTTGCCCACCCTGATCCACCCCGACCAGGTGGGATTCACCCCGGGTCGTGAGGCCAGAGATAATACCCTGAAAACATTGGACATTATTATTATTAGTATTATTATTTATTTTAAAGCGCCATTGATTCCAGGGCGCTGTACATTCGAGGGGGTTACATACAGTACATACGTCAAACGAGTACAGTGCTAATGACAATTGGCACGACAGAGGGAGAGAGGACCCTACCCGCGAGGGCTTACAATCTACAAGGAGGGGTAAAGAGACAGGAGGTGAGGGGCAGACATGTCTGTGGAGGAAGTAGTGACAAGTTTAGTGAAGGTTATAGGCAAGCCTGAAGAGATGGGTTTTCAGGTTGCTTTTGAAGCTGGCGAGAGTGGAAGAGAGTCTGATGTGTTGGGGCAGTGTCAGTCATACATTATAGTCATACGGCAGTGTCAGTCATACACTATAGTTTATCGTACAGCAGTGTTAATCATACATTATAGTCATACAGCAGTGTCAGTCATACATTATAGTCATACAGCAGTGTCGGTCATACATTATAGTCCGTCATACAGCAGTGTTAATCATACATTATAGTTATATAGCAGCATCAGTCATACATTATAGTCAAACAGCAGTGTCAGTCTTACATTATAGTCCATCATACAGCAGTTTTAGTCATACATTGTAGTCAGTCATACAGCATTGTCGGTCATGCATTATAGTCTGTCATACAGAAGTGTCAGTCATACATTAAAAGTCAGTCACACATTATAGTCATACAGCAGTGTCAGTCATACATTGTAATCAGTTATACAGCTGTATTATATATACATTATGCAACCTTGACATTATTTTAGTTAGTCGTGAATGCAGTCATAAATCAAAGTCAGGCATGAAGCAGTCATACAACATAGTTAGTATTTAGTATTTGCATAGTCCGTCATACAGCAGTAGCATTGCACAACCTTGGCAGTCATACATCAGGGTCAGTCATACAACAGTGTCAAAACAGCAGTGCCAGTGATACTTTTCAGTCATACACCATTATCAGTTATATATATATATATATAGTCCGTCATACAGCAGTATCAGTTATGTATATATAGTCCGTCATACAGCAGTATCAGTTATATATATAGTCTGTCATACAGCAGTATCAGTTATATATAGTCCGTCATACAGCAGTATCATTTACATAATAGTCCGTCATACCCGCAGATCAGTTACATATATAGTCCGTCATACAGCAGTATCAGTTACATATATAGTCCATCCTACAGCAGTATCAGTTATATATATAGTCTGTCATACAGCAGTATCAGTTATATATATCATCGGTCATACAGCAGTATCAGTTATATATATCATTGGTCATACAGCAGTATCAGTTACATATATCATCGGTCATACAGCAGTATCAGTTATATATATCATCGGTCATACAGCAGTATCAGTTATATATATCATTGGTCATACAGCAGTATCAGTTATATATATAGTCCGTCATACAGCAGTATCAGTTATGTATATATAGTCCGTCTTACGAAGTATCAGTTATATATATTTATGTTTTTCTTAAAAAGCAGATCAGTTAATATTGTCCGTAAATTACAGCATTTATCAGTTTTATTTTATACCCGTCATAAAAGCAGTTTTCAGTTTTAAAACCCTCTCTCTTTTCTTTCATCAGGGCCCAGCATGGGGGCAGTGGGGTTTTCATACAGAAGAAACAGACGGATTACCCGGGGCGGGTTTGTATAGATTTTGGGGGGTTCTACGGGAGCTGCTTTTTTCGTTGTTTGCAAATTTGACCCATGAGTCACGGGGAAATTGTTTGTCCACAAAAGGACTAGAAAATCCTTTTTTTATCCCCCACCTGAGAAGTGCCGGATCCCCCCCGCTACCCCAGGTTTGGAAAGGTTTGGAAACCTCCAATTTAAACGGTTTTCGGGGTGGAAGATCACTCAGAAAGTGAAAAAAGGGGGGCATTAGGTTGTTTTGCTTTCCTGCGAAAACTTTAGTGGGCAGGACTTTAGCACCCCTCGGGAGTAATCGGGCCCGGTTTATCTTTTCTATTTTTGATGAATGGGGGTATTTAAATGGGTAGATTTGTAAAATAGCGGGCAAATTGAACAATATAAAAGTTCAAAATTTTGCTTTTTAACCCTTGCAGGGGGTGACATAGGGGACGGGGAACTGGACCTTTATGGACAAATTTTTAAAGTTAGGGGTTGTTTATGCTGTTGAAAAAAGGGAAATTGATTCAGGGTAAAAAAAAAATTTTGGGTTTTATTTAAAACCGAAAACAGCCTTTTTCCGCGGGGCCCACGGGGAGGGGACGGCGGCCTGACTTGGGGTGAAATTGACGTTGCGCTCCCCTCTGGGGGGGTTGCACAAGGTAACCCCGGGTTTACTGTTACACTTTTAAAACCCCTGCCCACATCGGCACAGGAGACAAAAAGGGTGCCATTTTCCTGTTTAGTTATAAGCTGGTCCTTTAAACCGACTTATGGGGCCCAGGAACCCCCCCTTTTGGGTTTGCTATTAATTTTCCCCGGAGGATTGGGCCCGGTGTGGGGCCTTTAAAAAAAGGGCGGGCCCTAACTCAGTTTTAAAGTTTATAGATTTTTTTAGCCTTGGGGGGCACCTAGACAGGTAATATGTACAAGAATGATAATAATATAAAGGAAAGAGAGAGGGCAAATACAATTAGGGATTACAGGAAAAAAAAGGCAGTTAAATAGTCAAGTTAGGGGGGGCGGGGGTTCTCCCATGGTGCTTTGAAGAAAAGCCTTTTCCTGAGCTCCTTTTGCCGCCCCCCAGGGAACCCACAGCCCCATCCCCCTAATAATCATGGGCAAAGCATCAAAAAAGATGAAAAACCGGCCCTGAAAACAGTTGCCGACCCTGCTCGGGGGGATCTTTGGGGCCAGTACTTTGGGGCTTTTGGGCAGCCCTTATGCATCCTGAAAATCTCGGAGGAGGTGGGGGCCCAAGGGTGGCCGCCCGGCCCCCCCAGCAAACTTTTGCTCCCTTTGGGACAGGCCCCCGACATCAAGGAGTTTCTGCTACTCGCTGTCCCCCAAGAAAGGGACGCCCCCGCTCCCCAAACCCTTTTCCCGGGGGGCTCCAAACCAAGGGGGATGTCCGGGTGCCGTCTGAAAGCTTTGGGACGTGCGCCCCTCCCGACGCGGCCCCGCTTTTTTGCCAGCTTTGGGCCCCAGACCGGCGCCTTTTACTCACTCGGGCCCCTCCTTCCCGGGGGGTTTTCCCCCAAATTTGGGTCTTTCCCCGCGCGCGAAGTTTTCCCGGTACTTGCCCGGCCCCCGGGCCCACCGCCCGGGTAGTGTGAGTCGCAGGCCATAGGGGCCCGGTTTACGCATCCCGTGAAAGGGGGACGGACCACAGGGCGCCGCGGCTCCCGAAAGGGGATGCAGCTGCAAGGGGAGTGTGCCATTTGCGGGAAGGTCTAAAGGGAACTGAGCTTAGGGCCCGGCCCCTCTCCCCCAAAACCTTCGCCGGGGATTGTGGGGCCACATTATAATGGCTCTGGGGCTCTTTCCCCCATGACCTTGCCAGCCCCCTGGAAATCCCCCCCCTTTTTGAGGGGGGCCCCCCCAACTCTTGTCTCCGGTCTGGACTCCCAATCCGGGATGGGGGGGGGCCCCTTAATTTTGGGTCCCTGCAACCTTAGCAAGCCCTTGGCCCCAGGTTGGGGTTCCCCAAAAAATTTGGCTACCCCTGCAAACCCCTTAAGTGGCCCAAAAACCCAGCCTGGGCCAAAGGGGTCGGCCTGCTGGTTCCCCCGCGTGGTCCACGGCCCCAAACATGGGGGGAAGGGCTGTTTCTGGGGCCATCCCCGGGGCCCTCCAAAGGGGCACAGGGTTGCTTTTTCGTGCCCTCGGTCGGTGCCAGTTTGGGTCCCCTTCCTTTTGCTAGCCATCTAGTTTTTTCCCCCCCCCCCTCCCCCCCCCCGGGTTCCCGCGCCAGCCCCATTTTGCCCAAAATTTCCCACTTTCCCTTTTCCCCCCGATCTAAGGCCGGGAACCCTCCACTTCTTCCCCCAAAAGGTGCATCTGTTTTCTATGTGAGGGGGGGTTTAGGGCGTCGCCATCGGCCGCGTGTGCCGGCCCAAAAAACTCTGGCGGACCTTTCCCAAATTTTTTAACAAAAAAATCCCCCCCTTTTGGCCCGGATTTTCTCCCTTCCATGGAGAAACGGCTTTTGGGGAAAGAGTTTGCTCAATTTGCCCCTTTAACTGTTTCTGTGGGCCAAACCCGGGTCGATGTCCCACAGCAGGCCGGACTCCTCCTCCGCCCCCCTCTCTGGGATTGAAAGATTTTAATTTGGCAGCAACATTCATTCAACTATTTGCCCTTCAGCAGCTCGGACGATGTAGAAAATAGGGGGGGGAGGAATAATTTAGGATCCGGGGGTTTTCCCGAATCGGGGCCTGCCTTTGAGTTTATACTCTATTTGTTCTCAAGTTTCAAATAAAAACCCGGGCCCCCGCGACCCGAATCCCTACATTGAGAGGGGCCGGGGTCCATAGACCCCTTGCGCCCTCCTAGCAAGCATTCAGCCCCTAGGGACGTAGTTTTTTGGGGGTTTCCATTTCTATGTCCTTAAAGTGGCAAATCCTTCAAAAGGGGCCCGTTTCCCGCCGTTCCTTGAATCCCAAGATCACAGTTACAGATATTCCCGGACTTGTCCCCGCCAAATCCCCCTGAAAGGGGACCCATGTTTAAAACCCATTTTAAAACGTCCTAAAGGAGGGGAAACACCTTTTTAAAAGAGGGGGGTTTCCTTTTGCGCTTATTGTCCCCCGGGTTTCTGAGTGCCCCTTAAACCTTGCGCACCCCGGAGGATTTTCCAACCCATTTGTGCGGGATTACAACTTCCTGATTTTCTCGCTGCGGCGGGCCCCTCCTTGCCCCTCCCAGTGGGAGGGGGGGGGGGGGAGGTCGGGAGGGGCTCTCTCCCCCTCTTTCCGGACGCCAGGGCCTTCCGTCCAGGGGGGCCCCGCTCTAAAGGCTCCTGAACACCCCAAGTGTGGGAACTCAATTTCCCTTTTTTCCCCTTTATTTTCTTTATCGTCTGGTCAAGTTGGCTTTTTTGTGCATGTGCGGGTTCCCTTTTTGGGGAGGCCTTGCCTCCCAAACGGGTTTCTTCCCCCAGTACACTGATCTTTTCCCCTGTTTTGGGTGCGGGGTTATACTTTTCTTTTATTGTCCTAGT
>JAODAL010075633.1:0-13914 GCA_025379985.1 Phyllomedusa bahiana | reverse complement strand
GTTGATAACAACAATAGGGAACATAAAAGGAAAAAAACAAAAGATTATGCAAAAAAATTAACTACCCCCCTTAAGAGGAAAACAGGGCTGGTAAGTAAGGAGGGGGCCCAGGATTGGTTTTTTTTTTAAATTGTATTGGTATCCAGAACTTCTTTATTATACAAGGGTTTCCCCTACCCCTATACATCGTGTTAAGTAGAGTACATGTAGGTTTTTTGCATTTTAAAGAACCACAAAAATTCAGTGCGGAAAAACCCCTTGTCACAGAGCATTGTGGTGACTTATTTCTGGAACGATCGTTGGACACTTGAAAAAACGGGTCCGCCAGTGACGGAGGAGGGACGGACCAGATGGGGGACACGGAGCCTTTTCCCCCGTCAAACCAAAAGGGCCCCGACATTTAAAATTTAAATGGGGTTTTCATTAGGCAGGGGTTCGGGGTCCAGAGGTAGTCAAGGTGGGCATCAGCTCTCAGGGGGCATCATCCAGGGAAGCAGGGCTGTGTTTAAGCTGTGCCGGGCGCGGAGGAGGAGAAGGGGGTATTCCCAGACAACCCAGTTACCAACGTCCCTGCCCCTTGAAAGAGGTTGGGTGAATTTGAGGGGGAGGAGGAAGATGAGGAAGATCATTTGCTAGGTCCCCCGACCCCCAAAGGTGGGAAAAAAGGCTCCCCTACTCAATGAATGCTTGGGGTGCTCCATTTTCCCAACATGATCCCGCTTTTAAAGGGCCATTAATAACAACATTTCTGGGTGGGACCCCCCTGGGTCCCCGGGGACAAAAAAAAAACTCAGCACTTTTTTTCCACCCACCCCCAAATAGGAGAAAAAAAGCAGGAAAGGGGGAAACCCTTTTGATTGATCAACTGGAACTCTGTTGCGTCGCTTCCGTCTTTAAATTTCACGGTGGAAAAACGCCAGCGACGTGACACAGAATCCAATACCGTACGGCAGCACAGAGCGATCAAGGTGCAAACCAAAGGGTGACCTCTGGCAAACTTTATTTACCCCTCACCAAAGCATGCAATGCAGGGACACAACAACACCCAGGACCCGCTTAAAATCATGGTGCACGACTATTCTCTCAACCCGATGTTTTTTTAGTGTTCCGGGCCCAATAGACTTGGTATCCAAAATGGACGAATGGCCCGAGTGGCTCGCCACGCCCGCCACGCCAAAGAGGTTTTCCTGCCCCCAAACCAGCGTCTACTGAGCGGACCTTCGCACACCCGGGGGAGTCATTACAGCAAACGCATTTCCCCTTTCCACAGATAATGTGGGTCGTTTGACTTTCATCAAGATGAATTAGGCAAGGATTCGATGATGTTGTGGCCCCAATTGCCGAGGTCACCGATTAGTTTCTGGGCTACTTCACATTCCTCTCCAACAAAATGGTCCCCCTTGAAAAAGATATTTTTACTGCAATTTTTATTTTCCCTTCCCAATAGTTATTTTGCTGGTTTTTGCTTTAGGAACTGTAAAAGACACCAAGGTTTCATGAAAAAACCCATTTTCCTTTACCAATCATCTTAGAATTTTTTCGTTTGTCAATGTTTTTTGGGGTCATTTTTGCCTAAAAATTTTTTAAAACATGGCGAAAGCATATTTAAATTTTTTTTGGGTCATGTTGCTTAATAAAGCTAAATCATGGTCCTTTTGGGAACAAAAATGTGGCTTCAAAGGGGCATTTCTCCCTAACAATTTTAACAGTTGCTGAGAAGCCATTTTTTAAAATTTTTTGGGCCCATGCTGCTTTGAAATGCAGCAATACAAACGGGGTCCTTTTTAAAAAAAATGTTGTTTCAATAGACATTTTTCTTCACAATTGTCAAAAAGGGCTCTGGGCTGTTTTGAACTTTTGGGGCATTTTGCTGTGACAGCACTATACACAGACCTATTATAAAAAATGTTTTTCTAACAGACATTTTTTCTTCCCAATTGCCAAAGTGGCTCAAGGGTCATGTTTTTGTTTTTTTGGGAGGCATTTTGCTGTGACAGCACTATACTACATGTCCTATTATAAAAAAAATTTTTGTTTCTAACAAAATTTTGGTTCCCCAAAATTTGTCCAAAAGTGGCTCATGGTCATGTTTTGAATTTTTGGGGGCATTTTGCTGTGACATCAGCATCTACAGTCCTATATAAAAAATTTGTTTCTAACAGACATTTGTTCTTCACAATTGTCAAGAGGGGGCTCAAGGTGTTTTTGCTGTCAGAAAAAAAATGGTGGGACACGTTAAGGGGACACTTTTTAAAAAATGATTTTTTTTTTTGAAGTCTTTAACATACTTCCCCTGTATTGAAAACAACCCTTTTAAAAATTTAAAAAAAGGAAAAAAAACATGGGGGGTTTTCCACCTTTTTTTAAAAATGTTTTTCTAGAATTAAACTACTAAAAAAACTTGCATGTAAAAATAGCTGTTAAAAAAAAAAAAACCTCTGAATTGACAAGGGGGGGGTACAGAAAAATTTGACCAGATAGGTTTTAAAGACAGGAGTAGGGAGCAGGGGACAGAGAACAAAGTACAGAGACCTTTCCCCTCCCCCCCTTGATTAAAATGAAAAAAATGCCAGAAAAAAAGGTGGTTAAAGACTCCATTTCCGGACCTTTTTAACTGGGGGGCAAAGGTTTTAAGGTCTACGGTCCAGGAAGGTATTCAATTCCGTTTCCAAAATTGGGGTTGAAAAAACTTTTTTCCGGCATTTTTTTAAAATCCGGGGTCAGACGGTTTAATGGTCTATGCGGCCAGGCAGGTAAAGTCAATGTCCAGTTCAACAAAAAAGTGGTTGAAAGATCCTTTTTCCGGGACTTTTAATCTTGGGGGGCAGACAGGTTTAAGGTCATCTGCGCCCCGGGCAGGTTTGTAATTTTCCCTTAACTAAAAAAGGTGGTTAAAGATTTCCTTTTTTTCCGGCACTTTTTTAAACTGGGGGGCAGACAATTTAATGGCATACGCGGGCCAGGACATATATTCATGTCCAATTTAACTAAAATGGTGGTTGAAAGACTCCTTTTTTTTGGGGACTTTTTTTTCGGGGTCAGACATTTAAGTTTAACTGCGGTCCGAAAAAGGTTTTGTCAATGTCCCTTCAAAAAAAAAATGTGGTTGAAAGATCCTTTTTTTTTGGCACTTTTTTAACCGGGGTCGACAGGTTTTAAGGGCATACTGCGGGCCAGACATTTATAGTCAAAGCCATTAAAAATAAAATGGGGGTTGAAAGACTCCTTTTTCCGGCCCTTTTTAATCTTTGGGGCAGCCCGGGTTTAAGGGTCCCTGCTGCGGTCCCAGACAGGGTTTGTCCCCAATGCCAGTTTTAAAAAAAATGGTGGGAAAATTTTTCCTTTTTCCGGCACTTTTTAATCTGGGTCAGCAGGGTTTGGGGCCATCGGGCCCCCAAAAGGTATATCAATGCCCCGTTAAAAATAAATGGGGTTTAAAAACCCTTTTTGCCTTTTAATTTGGGGTCAAACAAATTTTTTAAGGTCATCTCGGTCCAGGACAGGTTTTTCAATGTCCAGTTCAATAAAATGGGGGTTGAAAACTCCTTTTTCCGGCACTTTTTTAACTTTGGGGAGACAGGTTTTTGGTCCCTTGCGGTCCAGGACAGGGTTTTTTTTAATGTCCATTCAAATAAAATGTGGTTGAAAACTTTTTTTTTCCGGCATTTTTTTTCTGGGGGTCCCGACAGGTTTAAAGGTCATCTGCGGGCCAGGGCAGGGTTGTCAATGTCCATTTAACTAAAAAAGTGGTTTTAAAGACTCCTTTTTTTTTCCGGCACTTTTTTAAACTGGGGTCAACAGGTTTGGGTCATGCTGGGCCAACAGGTTTTGTCAAGTCCAGTTAACTAAAATGGGGGTTGAAAGACCCTTTTTTTCCCACTTTTAATCGGGGGGCAGCAGGGTTTGGGTCATCTGGGCCCCGGACAGGGGTTTCAAGTCCATTAAAAATAAAATGGTGGTTAAAAACTCCCTTTTTCCGGGGACTTTTTAATCTGTGTCAGCAGGTTTAAAAAAACATGCTGCGTCCCGACAGGGAATTCAAAGTCCCTTCAAGTAAAATGATTGGGTTCAAAAAAATACGCTTCTGGCACATTTTAATTTTGGTGATCAGGTTTAAGGGTTTATCGTGGTACAGAAAAAGGGAAGTGAATGGGTTGACTTTTTTTTTTTGTGGCTTTTTTAGCCTAAGTGGTGCCCCAAGATGTACAGGATCCATTTGACTGTTGTTGGGGTTTAAAATTCCCCCTTTTCCGCCCCCGTTTGGGTTTTTAAGAATGAAGGTTTGTTTTCCCCTAACTTTAATGGTCATCGGGATGATCGACTACGACTACGAAAAACCTTATCGATGGTGGGCCACTACCCACTATCCCCGATGTCGATAGCCAACGTAATCGCTCAACACTAGCCATGAGTGAAATATAAGAATGATTTCTTCCATTTCAAAAGCGGTGAAATGTCAACCTCATTCTGAACGTCCTACACCTACCCAAACAGCGAAAACTATAATGCAAATCCGTCCAGCTCTTTGGGAAGATCGCCATTAGAGGAATTGGGCATAAAACGAGTACATCCACAAAAGCTTTACTTGCCATCCCCAGAAAGGGGTAGTCAACTGGTGCATCAGGGTTTAAAGAAAAAACTGGAAGCCGACACTGATTTGTTTTCCAAAGTCATAGTCAGAAATTAATCTTAGTGCTATGGTTACAATCCAGAAGCAAAACATCAATGGTAACAATGGAAAACTCTCTTCCCCTCATCTGAAAAAAGCACAACAGGTGATGTCAATTGTGAAAACAATGCTGATTTGTTACTATGATGTTAGAGGGAATTTGTAACCCAGGTTGAACTAATCAACCACAGTTTTTACTTGGAAGTTTTGAAAATGTTCCATAATTATTTATGGAGAAAACATGCCGATTTATGGCACACGGGTGACAAGCCCACACTGCGTTAGAGTTGTAACTCCTTCTGGGTCATATTGTTCTTTGTTGTTTTTATACTCCCCACCTTCCAAGAGCCGCAGATTTTCTATTTTTCCATCTACTTAGATATATAAGGGTTTTTATTTTGCAGGACAAGATGTACTTTCTAATGTTGTCATTGACTGTAACATACAAATACAGAGAAACCGCAAACATTTTTTAAGTGGAGTGAAATGTAAAAAAAACTTACTTGCGCCATGTTTGTGGGGTTGTGTTTTTATGGTGTTCACTCTTTGTTATAAATAATGAATTATCTGTATTCTGCAGGTTGAAATGATTCTAGCAATACCAAATATATAGGGTTTCTGCTATGTTTTAGCACCATAAAAAATTTCCAAACATTTATTTTTATTTATTATTTTCAGCATTCAATTACTTTATTGTACTTTCACTTATGGACCTAACTGATGGTGCATTTTTTGCGGCCTGAAGTGTATTTTTTTGGTACTATATTGAGATTGATATGACTTTTTGATTGCTTTTCATCCCAATTTTTAGGGACCCAAAAAAAACACATAATTTTGGTGTGTGGAATTTTTTTCTTCGTAGGTGTTCAACATATGGGATAAACATTGTTATATTTTAACATATCAGACTTTTACGAACGCGGCAATACTAATTATGTGTAACTTTTTTATTATTTTTTTTCTTTATTTGTAAAATGTCAAAAGGGATGATGTGAACTTTTAATATATATTTTTTATACTTTAAAAACTTTTTTTTTATACTTTGACATTGAGTCCCCCAAGTTACTAGATCCCTAAGGGGCATAATCTAACAGTTCTAACACTTCCTGCTTGGGGTAGAAAGTGTTGGAATCGCATATATGATGGTGATGGAAGCCTTGTAATAGTCGCTATTGTAACACATCAACACTGATGCGCGGCACTGCTTTTCATTCATGATCGCCACGACACTTAAAAGGTTAAACAGCAGGGAATGGATCCGGCTACATTCCATTTTCTTAATGCAGGTGTTATTTGCAATTAGCAGCTGACACCTGTCTTCTATGACAAATCCTGCTACATAAAATCTTATGAAAAAAACCCAAATAAGTCCAGCTATGATTAATAGGTTAAACCTCCTCAAGTAACGGTCAACTCTCAAAACAGAACTCCTATCCATATATACAAAATGAAAAAAATAAAGGAAAAGAGAGTATATAGTTCAAAATTACAAATATAACTTTATTTATTACATAATTAAAAATTGTTTCACCATACAAAAGGCATCTCAAGGGATCCAAATAGCTGCAGACATATCTAACCTCCACTTTCATAATTGTACCAATTTTTAAATTAAATTTTATAGCCAATCACTCGCAACTCAATGTTACATAGTTCAAACAACCCTTAAGCATCAGTAGGGAAGAAAGGTGATTTGAGTCCCTTTAACGTGGCAGGGTTTGTTGGTGCCAAAGGGCGGGGTCTGGTATTTCAGAAACTGCTGATCCCGGGTTTTTCACGCACAACCATCTTAGGTTTACAGAGATTGGTCCAAAAAGAAAAAACATCCAGTGGGGGCAGCCCCTGTGGGCGGAAATGCCTTTGTTGATCCAGAGGTAAAAGGAAAAGGGGGGCAAACGGGTTCGAGCTGATAGAAAGGCAACAGTGACTCAAATAGCACCGTTACAACCAAGGTAGGCAGAAGAGCATCTCGAAGCACATAGGGCGAACTTTGAGGCAGAGGGGGTTTACACAGCAAAACCACCCCGGGTGCCACCCTTTCAGCTAAAAAACAGGAAATGAGGCTCCAATTCCCAAGCTATCAAAAATTGGCATAAAGAGGAAAAAACTTGCCTGTTGATGACCCGATTTTCTGCGACATTCGGAGGTGGGTCAGAATTTGGCTCAACAACATAAAGCAGGGATCCCCTCCCTTGTACAACGTTTCGGCTGGGTGGGGGGTGTCATGGTGTGGGGAATTTTTTTTTGGCACTTTTTGGGGCCCCTTGGTCCCAAATTTGGGCATCGTTGCAATCCCTTGTTAATCTATCCCACGAAGAATTGAGGCATTAAAGGGCAAAGGGGCCCAAACCCTTACTACTGGGGTCCCTAATAAAGTGGCCGGTGAGTGTATGTTAATCCTCACTATGCATAATGTGTACAGATATAAATTCATATAGGATACTCCACACTCAATGTCAATAGGTCAAAAACATCTAGTATAAATCAATATCACTTATAATAGTGGTGTAAGTAATACCTATGTCTAAAATGACCCATAACAAATTACATCTATTGAGTATAAAAGTATACCTCACAGGAAGAGGAGATCCAAGCATAAGGGGATAACAGCCTGCGCCCCAATGCGCGTTTTGCGTTCGCTTCCTCACCAGTTTTAGAGGTTAAGCAGTTTCTGTTAAAAAAATAGTATGATACCTTGTCTCACACTCAATATTCACCTGTTGTCACTAAATGCGACTTTTCTCAGGTTCAAAAAGACCTTAAAGGGTAATGTTTTGCTGATGTTGAAGGGGTAAAACAAAAAAACCGCAAAAAGTTCTTAAATGCTTCGACAAAATTTTTTTAGCAGTGGAAAAACTGTTTGGACAAATATATTTCTTTAAAGGGAAAGTATCTTGAAGAAAACTGAAGATTTAAAATGTACAAATAATTGGATTACTTTTTTATAAATAAATTCTTGTTTCTTTTGGATACCTTTTCTTTGTAAAGTTGTTAATAGATATATCACACAATTGCAGTGATCACAATTTTTATTGACTTCAGTGCATTTTAAATTCACTATACTATAGCAATAACAATAGTGCCTAGTATCAGTTTCAGCACAACGCAATAGTATTAGTCAACCCACCAACTATAGAAATCATTTTCTTTCCCTAAAAAAGGTAGCTACTTTATTTTCTTTGTATCCTACCATCTGTATTAAAGGCTTAATCTACCCAAAATGATCTTCTGTTATGTGACATACACAAATAGTGGACCATAATGTACAACTGATGTCTAGAATAATATGTGCCTATAGACTCCTTTGTAACTGAACAGTGATTTCTGTTACATAAACTTTTCACATTTATCTATTACATAACTGAATATTCTTTAACTACACTTCATTTTAACATCTAAGTATTTACCAGAATTGTCTTTTGGTTTTGAGGCATCGTCTTGGGCTTCTGCTGCTTTCTCTGCTGCTTTTTTACTTCTTTTCTTATTTTCCTCAGCTTGCTATAAGACAGATGAAATGACCATGGAATATTCAGCATAAAGTAATGTATAAAGGAATAACATGTTTCTACTTACATTTTGCAGTTTTTTCTTAAGTTCCAGAATTGCTGCTTGATATCCTTTTGATGTAGCATTAAGGTAATATATACTCATGCTAGACTCAAGATAAATGAAAGTTTTAAATCAACAACATAACATCTGATCTTTTATTCATAAAAGAAAAAAAACAAGCTTGTAAAAGAAGCGCTACACATTGATTTTAGGACTGTTTAGTAAAGGATCATTATGCAATAGTTGTAACTGGCCCCAGAGAGAATCATATGGACAGTTTTTTAGCCCATAAAATTAGAATCATGAAGGAGTCCAAACAGGGGCCAACATAGACAGTAGAGGCCTGCTGTGCATGAAGATTTTATGGGCACCCTGCTCTTGGATAGCATAGAGCAGAGATGTCAAACTTAGGCCTGTAAACCAAATCTGGCTTGCAGTGTAATTATACAGTATATGACCAGATAGGGTACAGAGAAGAAGAAGAATAAGCCAGGAGCTGACATTGCACTATTTTCACTCAATCCCTCCCCACTGCATAGAGCAGAGAAGAAACCACATGTCAGGAGAAAAAGCTCAGGCAGGAGGACAACTGTTAGGGCATGTCCCCACGGCACGGGTTTTCGGCCGGTTTTTCAGACCGCCTGAAAAACAGCCGAAAATGAGCACAATGGTGCTCTATGGAAAACCCGTGCAGCAGTCCCCACTGCACGGGTTTTCCGGCCGGCGGCAAAACATTGAGCAAGCACCATCTTCCGTCCGGTTTTCGGATGGAATATATGCTTCTCAATGGGAGGGGGGAGGGCTATTCTCCACTCACCGCGGAGAAAAGCCGTCCCCCCCCATCCCCCCCCCCGCGGCTGTGGGGACGGGCGCAAAACAGGACAAATACCGGCCGGTATTTGTCCTGTGCCGTGTGAACGCGCCCTAAAAGCACAACAGGATGACTGATGAGATAAGAGGAGCTCACAGGGAGAAATGAGGATCCAGAGCCTTAACACTTAACTCTTAACTCCCCAGCATCTCTGCAGGCAGCAGGGTACACCAAATGGAGATGCTGTGCCCTGCAGCAGATAAGAAGCGCTGTGAAGACCACAGGACACAGTGAGTTAACTAACTGTGGTCAGCACAAATTAAGTGCGTACTGGACTATTTTTCTTCTTGCCCTATCAAGACAAAGCAGTGGGGGAGAAAACCATTTGAAGGAAAAGACAGGGTTTTGTCATGCCACAGCAACACAGAAGGGGATAAGAAGCAGTTGCCTTATGAAGGTTCATCATTTTATATGAAGAGAAGACAAAACTTAGCATAGATATTTTTTTCAATAAATATCAAGGTTGGTCAAGGTTGGTCCGTGACTTTGTCCGTTTTTAATTTTGGCCCACTGTGTATTTGAGTTTGACACCCCTGCCATAGAGGACAGAGCAATCTTAGTGTGTCTAATAATCCAAAATTAATTGTCAGCTATTAAATTCACTGGCCCTATCTAGTAGGCAGTAATTACTTTTCAGCTGCTTTTAAGGCAGCATAACTCACTGTGACCCTACTAAGCTGCACAAATTGCAGATAGGGTGCAGTATCAAGACTCTCAGGCTATGTCTATGCTAACAATACTATTGTGACAATATAATATTCTGAACCACAGTTACATTGTGTTGTATTACATTACATTGTTGCCTTAAAGTGAACCTGTCAGGTGGTTTATGTTTATGGGATAGAGAGAGAGAAGCTTAGCTCTGATATATATAGGCTTATATGATCGAGGGAGAGAAGTTAAGCTCTGTGATTTATATATATATATATATATATATATATATATATATATATATATATGTATTTATTTATTGCATCTACTAGTAGTGCTGGAATACAGAGAAAAGAAAGGGAAAGGGAAGAGGGAGAAAAGGGACAAGTGCCTTCTGTGTAGTATGTTCACACAAAACATCAAATAGAACAATACAGGTCTTGCCCAACTGGGGTGGTTGTACTGCAGTGGTGCAACTCACTCAAATTGTTCAATTTGAAAGATCCAATGAGCTGCCACACTTCGATTTGCAAGGGTCCCAGCACCGTAGCTCCACCAAGGAATAATATGCACCAATAATTACAGTAAACCAATGCTTGAGGAGGACATAAGCAATCAAATGGAGATACTAAAATCATGCGGACTAACTTAAATTGCACTGGAGATACTCTTGTATTATAAAACATTAGAAAGATTTTTTATTAAGTAGCAATTTATTGGCACAGTATGTCAAGATATAAGCTACACATTTCACGTGTGCATGTGACACGCTTCTTCAGGCATAAACATGGGTTATCTGTCGATCAGTTATATAGGACATATCCTCACGGCAAAGGACAAATACCGGTCGGTTTACCCGACCAGTATTTGTCCTGTTTTGCGGCCGTCCCCACGGCTGCGGGGGTGGACGGCTTTTCTCCGCGATGAGCGGAGAAAAGCCCTTCCCCTTCACATTCACAAGCACAGATTCCGTCCGAAAACCGGATAGAAGATCGTGCTTGTAGAATGTTTTGTGGGCAGACCGCAGGCGGAAAAACTGTCGGACAGAAAACCCGTGCAGTGGGGACTGCTGCACGGGTTTTCCATAGAGCACCATTGTGCTCATTTGCGGCCGGTTCTTCAGGCGGTCTGCCAAACTGCAAAACCCGTACAGTGGGGACATGCCCATACAAAATTCAAATTTGGCTTTTGGATTGTATGGGGCAAGTGAATGCTCCGGCGTCTGTCACCAACCTTGCATGACTCATTTAACATTGTGTATAAATAAAAGTACTAGTACAATAGTACATGAAACCATACTAAAATATTTTAAAAATATATAATATTAATATGCATATGTATTGCATAAATAGATATACTCTTTTTAAAAAACATCTGAGTTATTTAAATAAATAATAACAAATGACTGATTAATTAATTAATTAATAAGCTCCAAAGAAAAAGGAATTCCAAAGAACTTTGAAGTTTTTTTCAAATCTACTACTACAGGGGAAAAGTTCATGACAAAATCCTGTTTATCATATAATTCAGTATATATTATCTATTGGATAACATGCAGTTGTGGGAAGGACACATACTACAACATTTTCCCAAATAATTAATAATCATCGATCAAATATTACACACAAACACACTTTTTATAGTTTGTCCTGCCATCATGTAAATGTTGACAAAGGTGCAAAAGTGATGAGCCGAATTATAAGATTCAACCAATCCAATTAGTGAAAGTAACCCTTGTAAATAGAGAGATGTATTGGATCTTTAAACTAAATACAGTAACACCATATGGATCAAATGAAGTTCAGGAGTTAATTATTAGTCAATTTATTTTAATGTATTTAAATAATTGAGATTTTTATAAAGAGAATACGTATCTTTATTTGATACCTATGCATATTAATCTTATATATCTTTTAAAATATTTTATCATGGTGTCATGTACTAATGTACTAGTAATTTTATTTATTTCTAAATAGTTAGGAAGCAGTCTTTTTCTAGAGATTTAATATAATCCAGCATGGGGTTAATCTTGATATATTCTTTCCTATCTTTTCCTGCTTCTACATATCTACAATGCTTCAATTTATTTTACAAAAGTTGTTAAGACGGATTATTGCAATATTATCACTGGAAACATGTATTAGGCTACGTCAACACAGAAAGGTTAAAATGCCATCCAAAATCCGACAGCACTTTAACATTGCTGGACTGCGGTTTTTGGCGCAGATTTGCTTTAAAAAACGCAGTTGGTTTTTGGATTTGCATGTTTCATTGGGGTCTACACAGCACTGTATATCGTCTGATTTTCAGCAGATTCTATATACTGAATCTGCCGAAAAACCAAAGAGAGTAGCCTAAACGATGTGTAGACGTAGCCTAAACATCATGTTTCTCTTTTTAGTTACTAATGAAAATAATTGTGACAATTCCTTTCAGGTATTTATTAACTATACTGTATTTTCCCTGTTACTCATCTATATGAGGTCTTTTAATTGTATGAGAGATTTATTTTTTGAAGTAGATTGATCAATGCCGGCATGAGCACATTGTTTTTATAGCAAGTGCAAGTATGCAGTGTATCTCAGCAGGAACTGTTGCTTAGAATGAGAACTTATGATTGTCTCTATGAATCTTTGGAGAATAGAACCATGATCCCTTCTTTTCCTCTGGCACTCCTATTGATAGTGAGTACAGGTTCTAATAGTGAAATATTTTATTTCTAATTTTACTAAAAACTATATTTATATATGGTGACCAACTCTGAGGCATTCACTTACCCCGTACAAGCCGGTACCGCCAAATTTGAAACCTGTATATAACTGATCAGCTGATCACTCATATTTGAAGAAGTGTGCCACTTAATACGGATTCTCTATAATGTTTTATCATACAGGAGTATCTCCATTTGAGTGCTTATATACTTCCAAAACTATTGGTTTACTTCAATAACTGGTGCATATAGGTTTATATGATGGAGAGAAGCTGAGCTCTATGATACACAAGTTTACAGTGGGGAAAAAAGTATTTAGCTTGTAATTGACATCATAGGTAGACCTCAACTATGAGAGACAATATGAGAAAACAAACTAGAAAATCACATTGTCTGATTTGGAAAGAATTTATTTGCAAATTATGGTGGAAAATAAGTAGTTGGTCACCTACAAACAAGCAAGAGTTCGGGCTCTCACAGCCCTGTAACTTCTTCTTTAAGAGGCTCCTCTATCCTTTACTCATTACCTGTAGTAATGGCATCTGTTTAAAATTGTTATCAGTATAAAAGACACCTGTCCACAACCTCAAACAGTCAAACTCCAAACTCCACTATGGTGAAGACCAAAGAGCAGTCGAAGGACACCAGAAACAAAATTGTAGCCCTTCACTAGGCTGGGACGACTGAATCTGCAATAGGCAAGCAGCTTGGTGTGAAAAAATCAACTGTGGGAGCAATAATTAGAAAGTAGAAGACATACAAGACCACTGATAATCTCCCTCTATCTGGGGCTCCACGCAAGATCTCACGCTATGGGGTCAAAATGATCAAAAGAACAGTGATCAAAAATCCTAGAACCACACTGGGGGAGCTAGTGAATGACCTGCAGAGAGCTGGGACAAATGTAACAAAGGCTACCATCAGTAACACACTATGCTGTCAGGGACTCAGATCCTGCAGTGCCAGACATGGCCCCCTGCTTAAGCCAGTACATGTTCAGGCCAGTCTGAAGTTTGCTAGAGAGCATTTGGATGATCCAGAAGAAAGGGAGAATGTCATATGGTCAGATGAAACCAAAGTAGAACTGTTTGGTAGAAACACAGCTCGTCATGTTTGGAGGAGAGAGAATGCTGAGTTGCATCCAAAGAACATCATACCTACTGTAAAGCATGGGGGTGGCAACAACATACTTTGGGGCTGTATCTCTGCAAAGGGTCCAGGACGACTGATCCATGAAAGAATGAATGGGGCCATGTATCGTGAGATTTTGAGTGCAAACCACCTTCCATCAGCAAGGAGTGGCTTCGTGAGAAGCATTTCAAGGTCCTGGAGTGGCCTAGCCAGTCTCCAGATCTCAACCCCATAGAAAACCTTTGGAGGGATTTGAAAGTCCGTGTTGTCCAGCGACAGCCCCAAAACATCACTGCTCTAGAGGAGATCTGCATGGAGAATGGTCAAATACAA
>JAODAL010075632.1:0-13915 GCA_025379985.1 Phyllomedusa bahiana | reverse complement strand
TTCCCCCTTTTTTTGTGGTAATAAAAAGCTTTTTTTAAGATTTACTAATGCTGCCAAGAACATACAGGGTGCGCAAAAGTCAAAAAACACGTAACTGTGATGTTTTCGTACGATACACGGTATTTTTGCAACAAACAACCTGTGCTGAGTGCTGACTACAAGATTGCTGGATTGTAATTTAAGTGCAAGGTTGAAATATAAACAGTCACAGTTGTAATGGGTAAAATTGAACACCTATCTGAAATGTATACTGATAATAAAAGTGGAGTTTTGCAGCTAACAAAGAGACCTGCAGTTACTAGAAATGATGTTTATCCAATATAAGTTCAGACTGCCCAATATCCAGGAAATACTTCAATAGCAAACTGTTAATAAAAAAGATATTCCACTACAATATCTACACTAAGTCTTGGTGAACTTTATCCAATGTTCTTTATAGATAGAGCTTGTCTGTGTTCGCCCGCGGGGGCCCCCCCCCGCTCCCTCCGCCGTGACTTTACACCGGTAGATGCTGCTTTAAAATTCTCTAGCTAACTACATAAAATGTTAAAATCTCTAAACTAACTAAATTGGAAGGATCACAGCTAATAGCAGAGGTTTCTCTGTGCAGAAATAGACTAATTTCGCTGCGCTGTGTGGCCACAGGCAGAGCGCACGTCCTTTCCCTATGAGACGCTGAGAGACACTGAGGCTGAAACAGGAAACGCTGTTCTATGTAAAACGAGGTCATGTGATTTTTTCCAGCCAATCGCAACCATACACATCCCAGTCATGACGTCGCACACACATCTCACCCTGCTCTATTCTATAATATGATTTGCTGGCCGCCAAAATTACAGGAAGCGCCGAAAAAGGCGCGATCTTAATAGATGATGCTCAGATTTTAACCTTAATTATCGAATGATCTGGAAATTTCGATCACCATAAAAACCTTGCCGATTTCAACTTTGTCGATAAAAATCGCTCAACACTAGTCGCAACGTCTCCTTGTGAAGAGCCCCAATTTGCAAGAAGAAGGGGGCCGTACGGAAGCGGATAGCGTCCTTAAGGCATTCGCCACTAACCGAGGAGACGAACATAGGTTTCAGCAACGGAGTCACAGGAAGACGAAACCTGGTCACAAGTTCGTGGCTTATGAAGTTCCCTGCTGATCCTGAATCAATAAAGGCGGTGGCCTGGAAGGTGCTGTCCGGAGAAGCACCAATATATACGGGCATGGTCAGACGGGGAGAGGCCGTTCTGACACCTAGGGTTGCCTCTCCAACGAGCCCTAGGTGCGGAAGTATCCCGGGCGCACCGGACAGTCCCCAATGAAATGGCCAGAACCACCACAATAGAAGCACAGCTGCTTAAGACGACGCTGAGAACGTTCCTCCTGAGACAAGTGGGCTCTCTCGACCTGCATAGGTTCCTCTTCAGAGACCGTTGAAGGAGGAAGAGGTGACCGCTGGAACGTGGGAGCCAAGCGGGGGAAACGGCGTGGACGAACGGTTTCCCGTTGTAGGCGGAGCTCTTGTTGCCTTTCGGCGAAGCGAATATCCACTCGGGTGGCCAAATGGATTAGATCATCCAAGGCAGCTGGTAGATCCCGAGCGGCGAGCTCGTCCTTGATTCGCCCCGAGAGGCCTTGCCAAAATGTCGCCACCAACGCTTCGTTGTTCCAGTCCAGCTCCGAAGCGAGAGTGCGAAACTGCACCGAATACTGACCGACTGTGGTGTCGCCCTGACGAAGCCGGAGCAGCGCTGCGGCAGCCGAAGATGTGCGGCCTGGTTCCTCAAAGACTGTGCGGAACCCCCGGAGGAAGGTTTGGAGGTCCGCTGTCAGAGGATCCCCTCGATCCCATAGTGGCGTAGCCCAAGCCAAGGCTTCTCCAGACAAGAGGCTGATAATGAAGGCTACCTTGGCTCGCTCTGTAGGGAATTGATGCCCCATCATTTCGAGGTGGATGGAGCACTGGCTGATGAACCCACGGCATTTCTTGGGATCTCCATCGTAGCGTGAGGGGAGTGGCAGATGCAGAGAAGGCCCCGAAGCAGGTAGAGCAACGGATGCAGGTGCAGAGGCGGCAGCCGGTGGAGGCAGACGAGTCGCCAGGTTCTGCATCATGGCCGCAAGCTGGTCGATGCGTTGACTCTGCTGGGCGACAGCTGTAGAGATGTCCCGGAGATCAGGCAGAGGTACCCTGGCGGAATCCATGGCCAGTCTGTACTGTAACGCGGGAGTGGATCCGCTGGGCCAACGCAAGCGGTGATAGCTAAGCCACGCCAGGGAACGGAATCTAAGTAGCCCCCGGTTTTCACCAGAGCCCGCCGCAAAGCGGGATGGACTTGCTGCGGCGTGAGGCTACCAGGTCGTTACCCCTGACGTGACTTGCTTGCGATGGCAGCCGGGGTACAGCGTGGTACAGAAACGTAATCCGGAGGCGTAGTCGGGGACAGGCAGAAGGTCAGGGCAGGCGGCAGAGGTTCGTGGTCAGAGGCAGGCAGACGGTCAGGGCAGGCGGCAAACAGGCAAGGTCAGGAAACGTAAGCAGGCGGACTGGTACACGGGTAATCAGGACGGAACAGCAATACTCTCTAGACACTAGGTAAGCACACCAACAGACTGGCAGGAAGTACTGGGGCGGATACCTTAAATAGAACCAGCTTCCGACAATAAACCAATTATCGGGACACTGGCCCTTTAAATTTAGAGAAGCCGGCACGCGCGCGCGCCTTAAGCGGCGGCCACGCGCACGACGGCCGGGACAGGGAGGAGCGGCGTTCACCGGAGCGCGGCCGGGTAAGAGAGGCGGTGCCGAGGCCGAGCCAGCAGAGGGGTGGTCGCGGGCCGCCGCGCCGGACCCCTGCAAGCGGGGAGATGGCCGCGGAGGGCCGCGGCGCCCGCGACCCCCGTGACAGTAATTCTGCGGTTCAGGACAGATATAGCTAATGTCCAGTTCAACTAAAATGGTGGTTCAAAGACTCCTTTTCCCGACACTTTTTAATTTGGGGGTCAGACAGGTTTAATGGTCATACTGCGTCCAGGACAGGTATAGTCAATGTCCAGTTCAACTAAAATGGTGGTTGAAAGACAACCTTTTCCCGGAAGTTTTTAATCTGTGGGTCAGACAGGTTTAATGGTCATTCTGCGGTACAGGACAGATATAGTCAATGTCCAGTTCAACTAAAATGGTGGTTCAAAGACTCCTTTTTCCGGCACTTTTTAATCTGGGGGTCATGCAGGTTTGGGGCTCATGCTGTGGCCCAGGACAGGTATAGTCAATGTCCAGTGAAACTAAAATGGTGGTTGAAATACTTCTTTTTCCGGCACTTTTTAATCTGGGGTCATGCGGGTTTTTAGCTCATGCTGTGGCCCAGGAGAGGTATAGTCAATGTCCAGTGAAACTAAAATGGTGGTTGAAAGACTCCTTTTTCCGGCACTTTTAAGTCTGGGGGTCCTGCAGGTTTGGGGCTCATGCTGCGTTCCAGGACAGGATATTCAATGTCCAGTTCAAGTAAGATGATGGTTCAAATCATACTGCCTTCTGGCACTTTTTAATTTGTGGATGATGCAGGTTTAAGGGTCATGTCTGTGGTACAAGACAGGGATAGTGAATGGTGTGTGATTTTTTTTTCTGTGCTTTTAAAACCTAAGTGTGTTGCCGTAGATGTCGCAAGTATCGATTATACTGTTGTGGATGTTAATTCCAGCTTCTCCAGCCTTGTTTGGGTGTAAGAATGAAGGTGTTGTTGCTCTCCCATAGACTTTAATGGTCATCGCTCATAATCGACCACTCACTATCGACTATCTTGTCGATGATGGTCGACTATCGACCATCGACTGATGTCGATGGTCGACGTAATCGCTCAACACTACATGACAGCAATATAGCCCGTTTCTTTATGGGCACAGCAATACCAATTATATACTTTACAATTTTTTCCAAAACAGTATTAAACTCAATGTTTGCTTGTTTTAAAATAGGGCAGTACATGACTCTAAATGTACAGACATTTCTGGGAACCCCTTCTCTACCATGTCATACAGTTACATCAAATGTCAGAAAGGGAAGTGATATAGTATGTTCTTCTCTAGTAAATCATAGTGGTTTCTTTTCTTTTTTTATTTAGCTTGACACTTAGTGTATTTGCTTAAATAGTGTCCACTATGCCCTCACTCCCACTATTTTCCTTAATCTTTTAACCCCTTACTGACATTGTACGTATTTACATAGCTGTACTCCTTGGCGAGAAGTGTCTTCCTGCAAATGGAAGCGGGCCCCGCACAACTGCAACATGGAACCAGCTGTATATTACAGCTAGCCCCATGCTGTGCTATCCACGACTGGAGCTCACTCTGGTCACTTATTAACTGCTTATTTGCCACAGTCAATTGCAATCGTGGAGGCTAAGGGAAAGACAGAGGAAGGAAGCTACCTCTATCTGCATTGGCATTGGCGCCATGTAATTGTGGATGCTGATGCTCTTCCTAGCAACTAGAAGCCTAGCAAAGGCTTCCAGGCTGCCTGTGTCGTCACTATACCAGGCTGTGCCCTGAGGGCATAGTGACTGGCAATTACAATGCATAGCAGTAGAAGATCACTGATACAAGTCCTCTATGGGGAAAAGTAAAAAAAAAAATTAAAAGAAGAAAAAGGAAACAAAGACTTCCAGGCTTTTCAATCTCAAATTTGCTTCCAATGTACATGAATCCAGAATATCATTTGGTATACAACAACAGGTTATTAGTACTGCCACATTCCGCAAGCCAGTTGCTGGGAACACTATCCTACATTATAAAAGCAATCATTCCAGTCATACCCGTCTTGCCATTCCCATAGGAGAACTGACTCGAGCTAAGTGACATTGTTCCCATCTGGAACAGTATGAGAAGGAATGTCTTGTAATTTTCAGTGGATTATTGCAGCAGGAATATCCATTTGGGGTTCTTAATAGAGCAAAAAGAATAGTAATTAATAAACCGAGGAAACAGATGCTGCAATGCAAGTATCCAAATAAAAATTGTAACAATACACAAATCAATAATAATAGGGTCCCGACTTTAGTGTTGGAACACAGCAAATACTTCCAAAATATTAAATCCATTATTAAAAAATACTTATTAGTTCTCTATTATGATGACCTACTTGAAGAATTATTATTTTATGGTCCAAACTAGTTACTAAAATGCATTCTATAAAAGGTAATGTATTATCTCCAAATTTTTTCCTCAAAGAATTCCAAAGGTTCATGGCTCAAAAGAAGGGGCTTCTTTAAATGTGGATGTTTACTATGTAAGACCTGCAATTTTGTTTATCCCAATAAAACAATTACCACCAATCAGAGACAATATACTATAAATCGGTGCAATAACTGTAACAGTACATTGGTGGTGTATATGATTTTCTACAACATGCAATCTTAAATATATAGGGGTACGATACATAAACTTAAAATTTGTTTTTCACAAAACAATATTACTAATCTTGGCAATCAAAACATTTCTAATGTTGCCAGACATTGTATTGAATGTCACAAGTGGAGTAATTTCAATTGTTTGTCATTGAAAACATACAGACATCACAAAGAGGTGGCAACATGCAGTCGCTTCTCTTAAATAGAGAAGCTTATTGGATTGCAGTATTAAATATGCCATTTCCAAATGGTCTTAATACGAGGAAGAAAATTATGTTTAATTATTGACAAGATTAGAATATTTTTTTTTATTTACCTATGCATACATTTCAGGTGGAGTGTTTTGTTTTCTCTTATTTATATGTTAATTATTATATAATTGCTTTATTGCTGTGTCTCTATTGTTGTCTCCTGTGCGGTCTCTCCCATTCCCTTGGCGCTCCTTCCCATTTTGGTGACGCTCTGCGGAGCGTGTTGGCCATCATCTTGTGGGGCTTTACATCCTTCAGGGCAGTGACTTACAGGTGTAAATTCTACCTTTTCACCTTTGGATTCCCTACTGAGGGCGATATGCCTTGGTTTCCTTGGCAGCAACTTTTTGTTAGTATCATGTAATGCCTCAGTTGCACTTTCTCCGGTGATGTTTTTGGTTTCCCAGACAGCAGTGCAGAAAACAGATCTTTGTTGTTGTCATGTGGTTTGTTGATCATGCGATTTTTACTGATGTGTGATATACTCATCACTATGGGACATATTTATCAATAGAGTCTAAGGGTGCGTTCACACGGTTAGGGAAAAATACCGGTCGGTTTATCCGACCGGTATCTTTAGTGTTTTGCGGGCGTCGCCATGGCCGCGGGGGAGAGGGGGTGGAGGAGCGTCTTTTCTCCGCGATGAGCGGAGAAAAGCCCTCCCCCTTCACATTCACAAGCAAAGATTCTGTCTGAAAACGGGACAGAAGATTGTGCTTGTAGAATGTTTTGCCGGCGGACCGTGGACGGAAAAACCGCCGGACGGAAAACCCGTGCAGTGGGGACTGCTGCACGGGTTTTTCATAGAGCACCATTGTGCTAATTTTCGGCCGGTTTTTCAGCCGGTCTGCAAAACCGCAAACCGCCTGAAAAACCATCCGAAAACCCGTGCAGTGGGCACATGCCCTAACTGTAAGACAGTTTTAAGTTAGACCAGACAGTCTTACAATGTGACATATTTATCACAGTGTTGATAAATATGGTGCAGGTTACAACTCTTTAGCCTAGTTTGTACCATCTTTTAGTTGGCTTACTTTTACGCCACTAACTATGACAAAATTCTGGTGCATTTTATGTTGCATTTTAAGCCACGCCATTTCATGTGAAACCACTTCTATTTTGTCTAGGCCATGCCCCTTCATCAGACAAAGCGCAGAAGTGTCTGAAAACTGTCTAAACACATAGTAAATGTGGGGTAAAGCATGTAAGATGTTATTTTTGGCGCAACTGCCTTAGTGAATGTTTCCCTATGTGTTTTCTGTATGAATGGATCCTGCGGATGCCTGTTTGTGTTGTTGTCCACCTGGTGGACACCCATGCAGGGGATGCAACTTATAGCATAGGTGAAGTAGATTTGATTCTTTTATTGTGGTTGATTATGTGACAATATATCAAACAAAGCATGTTATATATTACATTCTATTTGTCAAACAAAACTTATTATATGCTATGAGGAAGAACTAACAAGTTTGTAATGTGTCAGCTTTCCTTGCTGTCCTGAACATCTCTGTCTGCTTTTTATATTGGATACAATAATTGTATGTTTTATACTTTAGGAGGAGTGCTGGAACCTGTTCATCCATTTTGCTGTTTTTATGTTTTTTTTTGTTCAAACACATACCGTCAGTGGTTACTAGAAGCTACATTTTCTTTTACCTTAATCTCAAGAACAAAAAACACCTGTTGATTAATAACAAATCTAAAGTAACAGAAAATCAGATGGTGGCAGTAGATAAAATTTAAGTAAACTACTTAGAATTAACTAAGCAAAACAGGTCCACTGTAAGCTAAAATTGCACTTCATAGCTTCCACTGGGACTTTCTTAAGAGCTGTTGTTCTCATTACTGCATCCTTATGAATGCTTTCTTGGCAAGCTTGGGTTTTCCTTTGATTTGTTGACTATGATTGATAGGACACTAAGGCATACTGTGATCTATACTGCCAATTACATTCACATCTTACCTGTATATGGTCCTTCAACCTGTCAGTCAGATAGGCAATTCTCTGTCTTGCATTTATTTTGAGAAAGACGTTTGTTATTGATCACAGATAATTTACTGAGCTAGGTAATATAGAAAAAGAGGCTAATTAACATAATATATTGGTAGTATAGACCATAATTGATATCCATCAACTAACTCCCTCAGGTCTGTTAGCTTGTGTTACTAAAACACATTTTATCTATTTACTATGTGCATTGTGTTTAGTGAATAGTCATTCATATTTGTTTTCATTTACATACCTTTAGGCCTCGTTCACACGGCTTATTTTGCCGCGGATTGGCGCCGTACTGCGCGCCAGATTTGCGCTGCAGTATGGCGCCAATCCGTCGGAGTAATTACGGTAATCCACTGCTCTCATAGAGAACGGTGGATTCCTTCGCTCCTCCCCGCTTGGCGAATCCGCCGCGGGGGGGAGAAAGTGACATGCACATTATTTACGGCGCGGACGCGCCGTAAACAATGCATTGTCTATGGGGCCGGGGAGCGGCGCCCTGCCGCGCTCCAGCCCCGCCCCCGTCCCGTCCCTTATTCACGGCAGATTTGTGAGCACAATCTGGCTCACAAATCCGTCGGGAATAAGCCGTGTGAACACGGCCTTATACAGATTTATTTATTTTGATTTTTGAAGTAATTTTCCACCATTGAATGCCAATCTACAATCTATGTTCAAAATCTGTCAATTTTTTACATGTCATTTTTGCTTTGATAGTCTGATGTAAGGCTCCAAATCACCCACATAGATAGATTAAAAAAAGCTTTTTTTCTCATTCAAAAGCTTTATTAAACTGTACAAATGGTACAAAACAGAAGATTACAAGGTACAAAGACATCTAGTCAATATAGCAAAAGAACATTGCAGAGGAAACAGCCAGGTAAATAGACCATAAGTTATTGTACAAACATTTGGTTAACCTACTACTGAAATACATAGCCACAACATAAACCCGGAAAACAGATGCCAGATGCTCTACAGAAAGAGTATGGGAAAAAAAGTCATTTATTGCAGTACTACTAAAAAGAGGACATGCAATATGGTCGTACAATGCAAAAGTTTAACGGTGCAAATTTCACTCTAACATTGCGGATGTCAAGTGACAAAAGAATGGAAAGCAGGGGAGATCACATATTGGAGCTAAGGTACCTAAGTGCTATTTAAAACATGTACATGTTCTCTTGAGTTGTAGCCAAGAGCTCCTCCATATGGCATATATGTGACACCTCTGCAACTCACTCTTCAAACAACGAAGGGTCAATTGACTTCCAATGACTAGGAAGAATAGTTTTGGCTGCTTGCAAAAGATTTCCGAGAAGGGATTTTTTTGTAGGCTGGGACTTGAGATGGGCGAATTTCCCAAAATTCGGTGCGTTCACTTCGCCGGATTTCTCGGCAAAAAATAACTTTGTTCCGAATTACTTCGGGACAAATCACGTTAAAAAACAGCTATTTCCAGGCTGCACAGAGCCTGCAGGGTGCTGTAGAACGTTGTGCCGTGCTTAAATATGCAGAGGGAGCTTGGTTTGGTCTTCATACAATGTTGTGTTTTAGTATGACACGCAGATGACTGCTGCCGCTCAAGAATCGCTTCACTATAAAATTCCCTGGGCACTTAAGAGGGCAAAACTGAACAAAAAACTGAAGGGCAAATGTAGCCTGATAAAGTCATGGCAGCGACAGCTGGAAAAAAACAAGCTGAGGGCTCAGATGGCAACATCAGTGACAGAGTGTGGAGGTGACGGCGGCAGCCACAGCAGCATGAGGTCAGACAGTGGCACAATGATATTCTGGAGGTGGCAAAAACAGGAGTAGGCCACAGAGTGGGACAATGACACATTTTGTAGGTCACGGCAGCAGCTACAGCAGCAGCATGAAGTCAGACAGTGGCACAATGACATTCTGGAGGTGGCAAAAACAGGAGTAGGCCACAGAGTGGGACAATGACACAGTGTGGAGATCACGGCAGCAGCCACAGCAGCAGCATGAGGTCAGACAGTGGCACAATGACACAGTGTGTAGGTCACGGCAGCAGCCACAGCAGCAGCATGAGGTCAGACAGTGGCACAATGACAGTGTGTAGGTCACGGCAGCAACCACAGCAGCAGCATGAAGTCAGACAGTGGCACAATGACACAGTGTGTAGGTCACGGCAGCAGCCACAGCAGCAGCATGAGGTCAGACAGTGGCACAATGACATTCTGGAGGTGGCAAAAACAGGAGTAGGCCACAGAGTGGGACAATGACACTGTGGAGGTCACGGCAGCAGCCACAGCAGCAGCATGAGGTCAGACAGTGGCACAATGACACAGTATGTAGGTCACGGTATCAGCCACAGCAGCAGGATGAGGTCAGACAGTGGCACAATGACACAGTATGTAGGTCACGGCATCAGCCACAGCAGCAACATGAGGTCAGACAGTGGCACAATGACAGAATGTGGAGGTTGGTGGCAATACCAGTCCCTGGTAAAGATGGTTGGTGGCAGATGGAGAAACTGTCAGCAGATGTGTGGCATTAGGCGGGTGGTGGCATCAGAATAGTGGCTGAGGCAGGTAGTTTGAACCCAGACTCATTTCTCACAGTTTGAGTGAGG
Organism: Phyllomedusa bahiana; assembly: GCA_025379985.1. Classification (NCBI taxonomy): domain Eukaryota; kingdom Metazoa; phylum Chordata; class Amphibia; order Anura; family Hylidae; genus Phyllomedusa; species Phyllomedusa bahiana. The sequence goes on along the minus strand of JAODAL010075632.1, from coordinate 3,675 downwards.
CGTCAGGGCTGATGTGTCTGATGCCTAAGGCATTGGTGTGGGGAAATGCTGCCGATCACGTGATTCATCTTGACAAAAGGTCAGTCGTTCCACATTTCCCGTGGACAAGCGGGTTTCCTTGGGGTTTTAACGAGGGCCCCCCGCCGCACTGAAACAAGCTTGATGCCCCTATGGCCGGGCAGGACAGCTTTCCCCACTCCAAATGGCAGTTGGGCCCAACATCTAGTTTGGCTCCCCGTAGTCAGCGGATCTTTAACTGGGGTGGCAGAGTGTGTCCAAGTAGGCCCCACTGTTGGTTCGGGGCCTGTCCAGGTCTTGTGTGTGCTGCTGGCGACTGCCTCCTCATAGGCGGTGGGAAAAGTGCTCATCATTAACCCCAGATTGGTTGCTGCTGATTGAGTGGTACGCTCGACCCCCCCCCCCCCCCCCCCCAGCAGCCGCGGCCTTTGTATGTGAGCGTGAAGAACCCCCCGGTCAGCCCTGTCAGGGGAGGAAAAATGCCGAAAATGGAAGCGGCAACTGATACGGGGATTTCTCTTAGTTTTTGATTTTGTCCCCCCCTCCAATGTGGGAAAAAGGCTCCCATTTGGCCCGGTAGTGAGGGTCCAATTAGGGTGGAGGCAGAATACCCCTCTGCGGATGCTGACTATTGGCTGTCCTACCCAGGCAATAAGCATGCTGGGTCTGACAAGTGACTGAGGGGCCCCCGCCCCATCCACTGTTACTGCCATGGGTTGCGGGCCCATTCCCTCGTTTTCCCTTTTCCCCATCTTTATTTTTTTTTTATTTTTTATTTTTTTTTAACCTTTCCCCCCCTTTTTGTCAGGCGGGGCTTTTGCCCTCCTCCCCCCCCTTTTTCACCCGGGGTGGAAAATTTTCCACCCTTTCAGACAATTGGGGCCTCTGACTCCCCATTAATTGGTAATTCTTTTCACAGGGGAGTACTCCGTCCGCCCGGATCATCAAAAAAAAATTAATGGGCCCTTTTTTTTATACAGCGGGCCAACTGTGCGGTGGAATTCCAAAAGGGTGGAAATATGATATCAGAGTGTGTTGGGGGGGGCCGTTCTGCCGCTGCAACTCGAGGAGGGTGTTCTGGGTTTGAGGAATGGATGAAGTGCATGCCGTTTCCCGGCCATTTTCAGAATCTTCTGAAAATCGGTGGGAAAACTTCAGGAAACCTTTCCCCAGATTGAAAACTTTGGGCCCTGAGGGGGGCATGGACCATCCTCCTCAGTGCAGCGCGGACACTTTTTCCCCCCATTTTTCCGTCACCATGGTTTCCCATTTTCAGTTGGCGCGGGGAAAGCCACACATCGATTTCTTGCTGCTGCCAGAGCAGTTTCCCCCCTGTGTGACTTCGTTGCGAGGCAAGCCAGGTGTGAATGCGTGCACCGCTGTGCCTACACATGTGGGTTTATGGGCTATTGTGGGGGTGAGATGGTTTTGGGGGTGGTGGGGGAGGAGGGGGCATTGGCGCTTGGCCGCTTTGCAACGTGGAGGGGAAAACGGCGTCTCCTGTCAAGTTGTTGGGGTGCCCGGGGCCCGGAAACCATTCACCAGTGGGCGTAAAGGAATGTATGGCCCTGACCAAATTAAGCTCCAGAGTCCCCGCTGCCATACATCTTGGAACAAACCCATAAGCTCAAGGACTGGCCACCCTTTTGTTCTAAAATTTATGAATGCTGGGACTGCCTTTTTTGGGAAAAAAAATTCGGGTGGAACTTCCCTTCGGACGGCACAAGCCATTGTTTTTTGAACGGTGCAGAGTCCACCATTTTGGAAAGGGGGGACTGCAGCACCCAAAAACTTGGACAGGAGTAGGTCAGCTTCTGCACCCTTAGGATGGTGGACGCTTTCTGTTGTCTCTTTGCAAACGCCCCGTGATGATCCCGGCGCCTGAGTAGCGAGGGGGCAAAGGGGGGATTGGACCGGGAGATGATGTCAAAGAGAAACAGCTCCTTCTGCAGAGGGGGGTGGAGCCTTGACTGGCTGCAATGGCATGCGTGCCACTGGGGCTGCTGCTGCTGCTGTTGCTGCGGGGCAGGATGGACCACCACATCTGAGCAGTTTTCCAGGCCACCGGATGGTGACGCTGCATTGTGTTGATTGCAGGGCCGTGGGTGCCCAACGTTAGCTCCCTGGCCACGCTTTACTTTCTGACTTACAGATTCTACATAATACCCATTTTCGGCTCTCCGGTGTCTTAGCAAAGAACTGCCACACCGCCGAGTATCGGTTTTACCGCCAACGCTCCGAAATGAGTGACTACTGCCGCCGCTGCCTTTCTGTGAGCCCTGTGCCGCTACTTTCTTGGACCTGCGAAGCGGGTTTTTTACCGGGGCCCGCTTAGCCCCCGACCTCACACTGTGATCCTGCTGACTCACGGCCACAGGGCCCCACTTGCTGGCTGCGCCGCTCCCTGACGCGCAAGCTGACCCCTTCTTCCCCTGATGATGATGAAGCCTTGCCTCACCCCCCTCCAATTTCGGTCGGTACATTATCATTAATTTGTGTTTCATGTCATGCTGTCCTCATCACCGGTCTTGGGTATGCAGAGGTGACCACTAAAAACATGACCTCCCCATGCCACTCTAACATCTATACTTTGCCGCCTACTGCAAGAAGCAGGGGATATTGGCCCCATTTCTTCGCTGCCAAGTAGCTGCTGAATGCCCTCCTCAAATTGTTCATCCTCGCTATATGGTGGCGCTGAGCCCAGACCACATAGTAGATCTCTGGCTGAGGGAACCGGATGGGACAGAGGCGGGTTGAGGACAGGTGAGGGGCTGGACCCGCTCCCGGGCCATGCAGTAAGGGTTGTGTCTGACGTTCCACCGACTCTTGGCTGGGGTTGTCAGATGTCATATGGGAGGAAGTGGATGACCTAGTCAACCAATCAAAAAAACCCCTTTGGGTTGCTTTAACAACACACGCCGCTAGATGACACGGCAGTTCTGGCCTCCCCGAGTGGACCCTGCTGCGACGTCCCCTTGCTGTGCTGTGACCTGGGGGCCCGTTCCAGGAATGTTTGTGCCCCTGCCCCTCGCAGGTGCAGAGCCTGCCACCTCTCTGTCTGACATACCGTTTGTTCTAAAATGTACAGACACTGTTTGATGAAGATTCTGTATATGATAAATATACATCCTGTATTTGACTCTAAATGAACCAGTAAAGCTTGGGTAACCCCTTTGGGTATAAATTGCGCTCCACAAATGGCCCGGAAAAAAATTTACTTGTATGTGCCGTTTTAAAAACCTTGTGTGTTTTACTGAAAGTAAAAGCTTAATTAACCATTGGTATGAATTATGCTACAGAATTTCTTCTGTGGCGGTGAAAAGAAAGTTTTTTTACTGAGTGCAACTGCAGAAAAATACTTAGTTAACCCTTGGATGTATATTGCGCCAAGAATTGAGCCACCCCAAACTACTAGCTTTGTAGCGTGTTACAATGCGGTGTTTTTTACGCCCAACAAGAGATAAAATTGTAATTAACCTTTGCTTGTGAATTAGGCTAAGGAAAAATGTATATATTTTGGCAGTGAAAATGACGGTTTTTGGAGTCACCAAGCTGAAAAAAAAACGCTTAAATTAAACCCTGGATGTAAAATTGCGCCAAAGAATTTACCCCCCAAAATTCAGCTTTTTAGGTTTTTTAAATGCGGTGTTTTTTTCG
>JAODAL010075631.1:0-13916 GCA_025379985.1 Phyllomedusa bahiana | reverse complement strand
TTAAAAAACGATTTTTGGGTAAAAAAAATGGGTTTGAAATAAAAAAATTTTTTTTTTTTGGGTTTTATTTTTTTTTTTTCGAAACTCCAAAACCAAAAAAAAAACCCCCCAAAAACCCCCCCCCCCCCCCTTTACATTATTCGGGCCAGCACTTTTTCTTTCTTTTTTCCCCTTTTGTAAGAATACACAACAATGAAGTCCCAACCAGGCTAGGAGACACGGAGACTGAAGTGCAAGATGATGTCAATAACATTTAAGGAATATTTATTTTTTTGTCTAAATCTGTCCTTACATATAATGTATACTCATAGCATCAATGTACTAATTGTAACGGCTGGAGTAGTGGTTTAAATGCTATAGTGTCCAGCATCCACGTGTTCTCTGCATCCTGTATGCTCCACAAACACAGCTTCAATTTGGCTTCGTTTAAAAAACTTATACTTTAATTGAGCTTTGTTAAAAAAAACTTTTTTTAAAAAAAATGAATATGTACATACATACATTTATGCGATGGCATCAACCCAAACAATAGAGGGATTACGGGATCACATCTAACACTGCACCGACCGACGCGTTTCGGCAGCAAGCTTTAGTCCTGGTCTGGTTGTAAACTACTGATGTGCTCCTTCTTATAGGAGACCGGAATTGGATGTCCCGGTCTACAAAAGATTTTTAACCCTATGATCAACCATTAAAATTTTTGCAACCTTTTTTTTCAACAAAATCATACATAAGAGCTTACAAAGAATAAAAGGACAATTTGAAATGCAAACAGCATATGTTTCATTGCACATATTTGTAGAATAAAAAAACAATATCTGAGCTATTGCTCATTAATAATAATATAATAAATCTTGTCTAATATTGAGACCCTGCGGCTAGAGTAGTGGAACCTCTGTACCACTGCAGGCGATTGTGTAAGCCACCCAAGGGAGCGGAGTCTAAGGACATGTCCCCACGACACGGGTTTTCGGACGGTTTTTCAGGTGGTTGGCGGTTTTGAAGACCGCCTTAAAAACCGGCTGAAAATGAGCACAACGGGGCTCTATGGAAAACCCGTGCAGTGGTTTTCCGCCCGGCGGTTTTTCCGCCTGCGAGCCGCCCGAAAAACATTCTACATGCACATTCTTCCATCCATTTTTCGGACAGAATATGTGAAAGTGAATGTGAAGGGGGAGGGCTTTTCTCCGCTCGTCGCGGAGAAAAGACAAATCCCCACACCCTCCTGCGGCCATGTGCACGGCACACAAACTGGACAAATACCGGTCGGATAAACCTCTAAGGGGCTTCTGGTTTTCACCAAAGCCCGCCACAAAGCAAGTTGGACCCCCAGGTTGCTACCCCTGGTGCGACTTGCATGCACTGGCGGTCAGGGTGTGGCATGGTACAGAATCACTAGGCTAGCTCGTAATCAGGGACAGGCAGGAACGTCAGGACAGGCAGCAAAGGTTCATGGTCGAGGGACAGAGGCAAATAGGTATGGTACACAGTCTAGCAAAGGAACACTCTGGAATGCCTTTCACTGTAGGCACGTAGCACTAAAGATCTGGTGGATAAGTAGTGGAATTGTTCCGAATACATAGGGTCAATGTCCAGCAATAACCAATTACCGGCATGCTAGCCCTTTAAATCTCAGTGAGCTGGCGTGCGCGCCCTAGGGAGCAGGGACACATGCAGAAGCGGACAGAAGAGTGTGGAGGAGCAGGAGTGCTGCTGGGTGAGTAACTGCTGGCAGTATGAGTGCGCCCACAGCCCGACATGCAGACTGCAGAAGAGGGGGTATGAGGTGGCGTACGGGCAGAGGGGTATGAGTGCGCATGTGGGCTGCAGGGCGGCTCGTGATACTAATAAATGTTGGTTAGGAATATGATTTAAACAGGACCTGTGCCATCTCCTTGTTTGCCTGTGTTAGTAAATCCTTATGTTCCCTGTGAGATACAAATTCTGGAGCCTCTTCTCTTATATCTCTGTGTTGTGCTGTTCCTCTGTTATTCCTCCTGGAAATGTATTACTGAATCGGTCACATGGGTGTTGCCATCCCAGTTGTCAGAGGGGTGTGTCCCTTCACACACTGACTGCACTGGTTGGACTATGTCACGCCTGTGCAGGGACACACCCCTATAAGGTAACACCCAGCTGACAGATTTGAAAAATTTCCAAAAATAACCAGAGAACAGCAACAACCAGAGAAGAGCTCCCAGATTGTTATTTCCAAGAGAACTGGATTACCTAAAAGAGACCTTTCAGGAGATGTCACAGGAGTCCCTTAAATCGTTAAACCTCTGGAACCTCTTCTCATAACTTTGTGTTGTGCTGTTCCTCTGTTATTCCTCCTAGAAATCTATTACTGAATCTGTCAGATGGGCGTTACCATTCCAGTTTTCAAAGGGGTGTGTCCCTGCACACACTGAGAAGCATCTTCTCTTATAACTCTGGGTTGTGCTGTTCCTCTGTTATTTCGTCTAGAAATGTATTGACAAATCTGTCAGCTGGGCGTTACCAGTGGGGGTAGGGGCGTAGCTACAGGGGGTGCAGAGGTAGCAGTCGCTACCGGGCCCTGCAGCCTGAGGGGGCCCAAAAGCCCTTCTGCCACATAGGAAGACACCAGTATTGTCAATGGTGCACAGTAACTGGGGGGCCCTGTTTCACTTTTTGCACTAAGGCCCAAGAGCTTGAAGTTACGCCTCTGAGTGGGGGGTATCTCTATATAGTCTGACATTGTCCAGTCAGGGCCGTCAGTCAACGTGTGCAGGGATACACCACTTTGAAAACTATATTGGTCACAATAATCTGATTCAGTGATACATTTCTAGGAGGAATAACCGAGGAACAGCACAACACACAAGGGTTTTTAAAAAGAAAAAGGCTCCAGGATTGTTATTGCACAGGGAACACAAGGATTTACTAAAAGAGTCACATTAGGAACGGCCACAGGTCCTGTTTAAAATGCTGCAGAAAGTTAAAAAAATCCTTCTTCTCAGTTTGCCTGGGAAAGGAGCAGGCAGGAATCGGGCTCATATGCTGACTGCATACTGTGCACAGATTTCCACCAGCACCCTGCTCCACGCCAATGCTCTTCACTGGTCTGGAACGCTGATGTAAGCGGTGGGCACCATTATCTATGACAGGCCTGCTGGGCAGACAAAACAGTAAAACAGTGTGATTAGTGTGCTAGCATACGAGTCCGTGACAAGGGTGACGAAGGTAAGAGCTTAAATATTACTGCAATACGCACAAAGTTCCTTTGAAAGTAAAAATCCCCTTTAAAGGGAATGTGTCATCAAAAATGACTTATTGTTTAACTCACATTTTTATGTTCAACACATTTTTTAGGAATTTTTGGTTGTTTTTTTTTTTTTTCCATATCACTTTCAATATTTTTTTAATAATTCATAAGTCCTGTAGTTTTCACTTTGGCCACTAAGCCTAATAAAGGTCTGACACTTCCTGTTCTGTTTAGAGAGCTTTTCAGCAGTGTCTGCTCATTATCAGTAAAAGAGGGTGAAACTGAAAGGAGACACCATTGTGTACAGATAACACAGAATCCACAAGTCACAAGAGGAGATGTCACAGCTCCCCCTCTCCCCTCCCTTCGCAGTGAAAACTCTCCTATAGATGTCTTTTGGGACAGAAACTGTCTTAAGAATTCTATGTGCATGAACTGCTGTAAAGTCTCTCTCCTGGCTGCTGTTAAAGCAGTGCAAGCAAGAAAAAGTCTTTCCCCACAATCTATATTAGACGGCCGAATTGAGAAATCTAAAAATCAGGAATAAAACGACTGAGAGGAAAAGCATATGGATCAGGGTCTTGATTTAATAAGTAAAAAAAAAAATTGGCGACATATTCCCTTTAACTCACATTTTTATGTTCAACACATTTTTTAATAATTTTTGGTTATTTTTTTTTTATTTTCTATATCGCTTTCAATATTTTTTTAAAAAACTTCTTAAGTCCTGCAGTTTTCACTTTGGCCACTAGGCCTAATAAATAGTCTGACACTTCCTGTTTTTGTACAGAAAAATTCTCATGCTCATTATCAGCACAAAGAGGGTCAAACTGAAAGGAGACACCAGTGCAATAGATTTAAAACAGGATCCACCAGTCACAAGAGGAGATAGTCACAGTTCACCCTTTCACCTCCCTTGCCAGTTATTTCTTCCCAGGTCACAGAGCATGCCTAGAAAACTCTCCTATAGAAGTGAATGGGACAGAGTCTTTCTTAATTCCCCCTATTTGCAAAAACTACTGTAAAGCATCTCCTGACTGCTGTTAAAGCAGTGCAAACAAGGCCTATTTGGCCAAAGTGAGAATGAAAAAGACTTAAGAATTATTAAAAATTTTAAAAGGGATAGGGAAAAAATTTAAAAAAAAAAAAAAATAAAAAAAAAAATGTGTTTAACTAAAAATGGGATTTAAATTTAATGACAAATTTTTTGGGTTTGACACATTCCCTTAAGGCTAAAAACAAAAACAAAAAAAAAAAGGAAAACCCAAGGGCGCGGGGACCTTTTTTGTCACTGTTTCCGCGGTCGGTTTGCTTTTTTTTTTCTTCCCCCGGGCCCCCGAAACAATTGATGTGGGGGAAAAAACCGGCGGCAAAACGGCAGAGGATTTTACATGTTGTTCTAGTCCGCCGGCGCCGGGAAAACGACAAAAAAAAAAAAAACGACCTGTGTAGACACAGGTCGTTTTTTTCTATTAAAGTCTATGGGCTGGATAAATGGTCGGTTTCAAAATACTAAAACCGCCGAAATTCCGACCGTTTTCGTGTGCTGTGTGGACATAGCCTAACTCTACACTTTAAAATTAATTTTTCATTTTCAGTTTTCGCTATTTCACAGCGTTAATGTTGTAACTTTTTTATTCTTATTTTTATGAGCAGCATTTAATCTGCACACCGGAAATTTGAAAAATACCACGATTCTTTTATAGAATCCACCAGTTTTTTTAATTTGGGTTTTTTAAGTTTTTACATCTTTTTTTTGAAACGGTTTTTGAAATCGGTTTTCCCGATTTCGGACGGTTTGACATTAAAATGTATATCACCCCGTTTTTTTTTTAAGTGAATTTTACAAAAAATTAAAAAAACATGTTACAAGTTTTTTTTAACAGATTTCAGATTTTGAAACCCGGGCAAAAAGAAAATCGGGTTTGAGATAAGCTCGGATTTTCTACAGAGATCTATGGGGATGATTTACTGTCTGATTTTTGTGGATTCTAAATACCAAATCTGCTTAAAATTCCGACAGTAAATCACTGCTGTGTAGACAGAGTCTTAAGGCTTGTCCCCACTGCATCTTTTTGTGGTGGTTTTTCGACGGGGTTTTTTTGCAAAAAAGTTGAAAAAAACCCGCCCAAATTTTAAAAAACGGATGTATGGAAAACCCGTGCAGCAGTCCCCACTGACGGGGTTTTCCCCCGGGGGTTTTTTTTAAACCGCCCCCCGGCCCAAAAAAGATTTAGTGTTCATTCTTTTCCCCTCCGGTTTTCGGAGGTTTAGGAAAATTTTTCAATGTGGAAAAGGGGGGGGGCTTTTCTCCGCTAAAAAGCGGGGAAAAGCGCCACCCCCCCCCCGCCGGTGCCCGGCACAAAAAACCCAAAATTGGATAACCGACAGGTATTTGTCCTGTGCTGTGGGGATGAGCCCTTGGGGTTACAGCTAAGTTTACAGCTAATGAATTCCCAGCTTCCTTTTTTAAATTGATAACTATCAATAAAGTTTTTATGGTGATGTGTAATTTTAATTTTTTTTTAATTTTGTTTATTTTTTGTTCTTTTTTCCAAAAAATTTTTTTTTTTTGGGGGTTTTAAATCCAAACATGTTGAAATATTTCGAATCTGGAAATTGCACACGTCCGCAGCAATTTGACATCCAAATTTTCATGTGATAAGTAAATTTTTTAGAATGATTTTCCGTGATTTACATAACAGGTATCATCACAGCGCTGACTGTATAAGATGGGGAACTGCAGTAAGAGATTTCTTAAAAAACCCCTTTGGGTGAGCTTGGTTTTTCTATCATCTTTTAAACTTTTTTGTCTACCATATTATCTTCTATCATCCTCTTTTTTTTTTTTTTGCTCTCTTTCTATTTTATCTATGATCTATCATCTCATACTTGTCTTTTTTTTTCTTTTCTTTTACCTATCTTAAAAAAATTTTTATCAATCTATCTATCAATCATCAATCATCACATAGTTTTTTACCCTTTCTAATATCTTATCTACCTTTTAACCCCATTATTTTTTTAGTACATCCCCTTGGGAGAGGCAGTAAGGCAGAGAGAAAGAGGCAAAAAGCAAGAGGCAGAATATAAGAGGCCTGTACAGTAGCTGTAGGGTGGGCTCCCATAATCTACTGCACTGGTGGCCCTAGTCACCCCACTCCAACACTGTATCTATCCATCTCATATCTTAGAAGAATATATGGAAAAAAGAGAAACACAACAGGCGCACAATAGTGAAGTATGTAATAACCAGTGGTAGCAATATAGATGTATTAAGCTCACCTCTTGGAGTTGTGCGTATGGCTGAGGCACAACTCTCACATAGATGTGATTTCTCCTTATTGGTTCCCCATCTTAGGCAGCCCGGTGTCCGTGAATCCGTGTGTACATAACACACGGTCAATACAAAGTAATAGGATAAAAAAATATGGAGTTGCGGCGCTCTTGGAGAATATAAGATAAAAAACACCTTATTTCAAGAGTGTTTATTGTTAAAAGAGAGAACACTCTCAAATAAAAAACTTTAAAACTTTACACGTTTCGCATGGTATACCCATGCTTCATCATATCTTATCTATCTATCTCCTATCTATCTATCTATCTCTCTATCCATCTCCTATCTCTCTATCCATCTCCTATCTCTCTATCCATCTCCTATCTATCTCCTATCTATCTATCTATCTCCTATCTATCTATCTATCTATCTCTATCTATCTATCTATCTATCTATCTATCTCATATCTATCTATCTATCTATCTATCTATCTATCCATCTCATATCTATCTATCCATCTCATATCTATCTATCTATCTATCTATCTATCTATCTATCTATCTATCTCATATCTATCTATCTCATATCTATCTATCTCATATCTATCTATCTATCCATCTCATATCTATCCATCTCATATCTATCTATCTATCTATCTATCTATCTCATATCTATCCATCTCATATCCATCTATCTCATATCTATCTATCTCATGTTTATCTATCTATAATTCTATCTCATATCTATCTATCTCATATCTCTCTCTCTCTCTCTCCATATCTATCTATCTATCTATCTATCTATCTATCTCATATCTATCTCATATCTATGTATCTCATATCTATCTATCTATCTATCTCATATCTATCTCCCATATCTATCTATCTACCTATCTATCCATCTATCTATCCATCTAAATACAACAATATTTTACTAACTGAGCGACAGGTTTGTAAACCCTATGTGGGATGGGACAATGATTCCATAGGGGAACTCTTTACTTAAAAAATATATAATTATGAAAGCTATAAAAGGTGGTGAGAAACCTCAGAGGAAATGTATAATATTCGTGCTGGTGAAGAGTGGAATATTTCAGAGGTTCTCTAATTCGGCCTGTTTTGGTGTGGTCAGGCAAGGACATGCTGTCTACAAGACTCGTTGCAATATTGTGATGTCTGTGTCACAGTAAAATGTGCCCTTGTTAGCCATGGCTTTGATTTGCCTTTGGGGTCAATGCCAGAGTAACCCTGGGTAATGTGTGTATTGAATATTCCAGGCTCTGCGGATGCTATTAAATACACGTCAATAGATTTTATTGCACATCTGTAAACAAAAAGGTACACGCTAGTCTCTCATGAATAGTAGCACCAGAAAAGCCGTTGTCCTCCAGCCAATATTACATTTTTTACTGCACAGTTTGTCTGGTTTAGTTTTGGAAACATTTAGTCCATGTTTATAAGTTACTTTCTACTTGTAAGGTGAATGTGATACAAATGAACACATATAGGCTTAAATGGTTCTTTCTTATAGTCATGTCATATGCAACACGTATCATAAATTACATAATTGCAAGCTTGAAAATAAAAGACATGTGTCCATTGAGTTCAGCCTATCATTCTACAGTGTTGCTCCAGAGGAAGGCAAATACCCCATGAGGTAAAAGCCAATTGTCTTCATTTTGGGGAAAAATTGCTTCCTGACTCGAAATCTGGAAATCAGAATAAATCCCTGGATCAGCGCCCCTTCTCCAGAATCCTGGTCACTATAACTTGTTATATTATTACATCTAGAAATGTATCCAGAACCCTTCTCCAGAATCCTGGTCACTAATAACTTGTTATAATTATTACATCTAGAAATGTATCCAGACCCTTCTCCAGAATCCTGATCACATAAACTTGTTCTATTATTACATCTAGAAATGTCTCCAGACCCTTCTCCAGGATCCTGGTCACTAGAACTTATTATATTATTACATCTAGAAATGTATCCAGACCCTTCTCCAGAATCCTGGTCACTTTAACTTGTTCTATTATTACATCTAGAAATGTATCCAGACCCTTCTCCAGAATCCTGGTTACTATAATTTGTTATATTATTACATCTAGAAATGTATCCAGATCCTTCTCCAGAATCCTGGTCACTATAACTTGTTATATTATTACATCTAGAAATGCATCCAGAACCTTCTCCAGAATCTGGGTCACTATAACCTGTTATATTATTACATCTAGAAATGTATCCAGACCCTTCTCCAGAATCCTGGTCACTATAACTTGTTCTATTATTACATCTAGAAATGTATCCAGACCCTTCTCCCGAATCCTGGTCACTATAACTTGTTATATTATTACATTTAGAAATGTCTCCAGACCCTTCTCCAGAATTCTAGTAGTCATTTATTGAGTTCCCCTATGACAATCTTCTTTCCATTACATATATAGAATGCCCCCTTTTGGATAAAGTCCTGGGTATGAATAGATAATGGTAGTTATCTGTATGTTAACTCCTGATACACTGACAAGCAAAAGGGTAACAATGTTTTGAACCTTTGACTTTCAGGCTCCATATCTCACCCTCCACTACAGCTTTGTACATGAGCTACCATTTATTTTTTATATACAGTCATCTTACCTATCTTATATATACATTTGACTTGCAAGTATTTAGCATCTGCTCCTAAAAATCTAAATTTTTATTTTTATTATTTTGTTAGTATATTGTAAATCCACCTTTGGCCTTCAGCACTGCCTTTAATCCTTCTGGACTCTGGATCAATTCAAGCATGTCTTTACCAAAAATCTATCCCAGGTCTCTTCCAACACATTCCCAATGTTGTGCAGACTGACTTGGATACGAATGCAGCTTTTTTTTTTTCAACTCTAAACCTACAAGTGTTGGATTGGGTGAGGTCTGGGGACGTGGAGGCCAATACAGCAACTCCTACCTCTCATTGTCATTGAACCATTCCTTCTCCAACCTTGACGTCTGCTTCAGGTCGTTGTCCTGCTGGACACTGTGTCATCCTTCTCATATTCATAGTACTCAAGTGTATGAAGTAACTCATCTTGTAGGACACTCACATATAGCTCAGCACTGAGGTCACCATCGATCCTGGTCAAGTATCCATCATCTTTGTCTGTGAAACATCCCCATATCCTCAGGCTTCCTCCACCGAACTTCATAGTTTCTTCAATTTCTCCATCCATTAGCCCCCTTTTCCCTTGATTCTTCAAAACCCATTTGCCCCATAAGAGCCCGGTCTATTGTCTTTAATCTCATTTCTCCAAATCACCTGTTTCCAATCTTCAATTTTTCATACTTTTTTGCAAGCTCGAGCCAACGCTTCTTATGAGGAGATTGAAGTTGAAGCTTCTTCACCTTTTTTTCTGACTGCATTCCTTCTCTTATTGTTTCCAATGTGAAATCCAAGCACATAGCTTTGTTTTTTTTACTGTGGGTTTATTTTCAGTGCTGAAAAAAATTGACACATCATTTCTTGAGCCGGATTCAGCAATGAATCTTCACATCACAATAAAGTATATGTCAGGACAGGAAGTGAAGTCTCAGGACCACCGTCCAGGGTGCAGCGTGGTACACAACCGTCAGGCAGAAACATGGTCGGGAACAGGCATAAAGGTCAGGGCAGGTGGCAGGCAATGTGATCTGGTAAATGGGCAGGAAAGGAACAACACTATAACGCAGCTCATTACTCTCACTAAACTCCTCACAACCACCTACAAAGTGTCCAAGAAGACAGAGGGAGGCAGTCTAATAAATGGAAAGGTGGAAATTGATTGGACATTAAGGGCGTAATGGCCCTTTAAATCTTAGAGAGCTGGCACGTGTGCGCCCTAAGGAATGGCTAGGCATGTGCTGACCCGGAACAGAGGACAGTGCAGGAGCGAGGACAGGTGAGTGCCGGGTAATGTTTTCCAGTGGTTCCCAAGATCTTTCCTCTGGATCAAACCGCTTCCATTCCATTAGATAAAATTTCTTCCCTCTGAGGTGTTTCATGGCCAAGATCTCATGATCCTCCAAATCAGTTTCAACAGGGGAAGCCACCATCTTCCCAGAATAGCGGTTCAGAATCATGGGCTTCGTTAGCGAGATGTGAAATGTGTTATGGATGCGCATGGAAGGAGGTAGACAAAGCTTATAATAGACAGGATCAATTTGCCGTAGAATGGGAAAGGGGTCTAAATATCAAGGGCCCAGATTGAGGGTGGGGATTTTCAGTCTGACAAATTTTGCGAAAAGTCAAACTTTGCGGGACAGATCGTGAACTTGGGTGTCCACAGCAGGAACACCAGAAGCAAGAGGCACGGGAAGAGGTGGTCATGGATGATAACCATATACGATGTTGAACAGTGCACATACCCCTTATCGCTACTCTATATTTGATTGGAGGAGGCCTATATCCCTATTAGGACCCTCCATATGTTAGTTCTGTTTCAACAATTCTGAATCCAAGTGGTTATAAGAAAATTCTGCCAATGGAAGAAGCTCAACCCAAATGTCCTGCAGGGAGCACAAAAAATGTCGGAGATAGGTCGAAGAGAAATCCAGCTTGATTTGGAAACGAAACAGAGAGCTCAACAGAATTTTGACACAAATTCCACTACACAGTCAGAGGAAAGAGGTAACCATACAGATGAAAGACGTGTTGAGTAGGAAGCTGAGGAGTGGAGGGTAGAGAGAAGTATAAAGTGCGACATTTTAGAGAAACTGTCAGTAACCACCAAGATGACCGTACAGGCAGCGGATGGAGGCAAGTTGGTAATAAAGTCCACGGCAATGTGTTTCCGGGGCCTCTCAGGAATCGGCAAATGCAGTGATTGGCCAGCAGGTCTCTGACATGGAGCTCCTTGACATCCTTGATATCCTGGGAAAGTGAAGGTCACTAATAGTGTTGCAAATTAATATGAGGGTTTTTCGAATGCCAGGATGACCAGCCTACTTGGAAGACTTCCCTCATAGAAGGATACACCTCTGCAGGGTGTACAAAGGTCTTGCCAGAGGGAGATGGGAGATGGGAGTCATGGAAATCAGGCGTTCTGGAGGTATGATATAATGTGGTTCCAAGTCAAGGCCAGTAGTATCAGAGGCATGTGAAAAGGCATCTAGTTTTACATTCTTTTTAAAGCATTTCGTAAATTCGCAAAAATTTAAAAACCTGGAGAATAAGGAGACTAAACCGTGTTTGTTAGGGGGATTAAAAGTTTGCATTTTTGGAGTTAAAAAAGGGTTCCCCCCCGGGATCCCCATGCTCCCTCAACTAAATGGTGCTACTCCTAAAGTGCCGTTTTTTGGGGCCAGAAGCCGCAAACACTAATAGTGCATTTCCTCTCCCGGGGGAAAAAAATTGGGGGGAGTAAAATTTTTGCAAAAGAAGATTTTCCCATTACCCAACCTTTTTTTAAGAAGCCACCGCCCCCCGGCTCCTCCCGGGTTTATGCATCAATTTCCAAGAAAGAATGGTTTTTCCCTGGTAAAAACGAGACAAGCTAAAAGCAAAAGCAAGGGAAAATTTTTTCAGGAACAAAGGGCATCTTCCTTTTCGGGCGGGGGCATTTTTTTTGGGTTTTTTGACTTCTTTTTGGGTTAAACCCCCACGATAGGGGCCCCCAAAGGGGAGAACTGAGAATAAACTGTTTGAAAAAAATTTGGGGCCAAAACCCCAAAAAAACTTTGGAAACCCGCCTGGAAAACCAAAACCGGGAAAACGGGCAATTGAAGAACCGCAAGTTTTTTACTGAGTCCAACAAAAGATCTTTTGTCAAAAATTTATATATCCCAGGAAAGGGAAAGGGCGGGCCCTGTTCAAAAAAGCCTTTTTTCGGGTTTACCCGTACGTATTTTACCCTTAAAAAACAGCTGAGCAATGCATAAACCGATTGCAAAACCGGGTTTTTTTCCCAAAAAGTGTCCGTCACGATTTTTTTGAAAGGGGTTTTTTCCACTTGTCGCCTTCGCTTTGAAAAAGGGTTTTGGGATCAGGGGTAAAGGATTTTTTTTTTTAATGGTTATCTTTTTAAGACCCCCAATAATCAATGCAGGGTGGAAAGAACCTCTTTTTTCCCCAAACGAAGAAAAACTTTCGTTGGCTGGATAAATAAAGTTTGGGGGAAGGGTTTCTTCTGAATTTTTTCCCTTAAAAAAAGACAGACAAAAGTTTGGGGGTCTCAAGCCAAAAAATTGGGCCCCAAAAAACCCCCCCCCTGGGGGGACCCCAAAAGATTTTTTGGGGCGCTTGGGTCCTGTGAGGGAAGATCCAGCTTGCTTCTCCCAGAAGAAAAGGTGACCTCCTGTATGGTGATAAAAGGGCCCGGTAGGGTTTGGGAAAGTTTGGCATGCATTTTGGTCGATTTGCCATTAGACAGGGAAAGGGCCCAATCTTGCCCCCCAAGGGTTATTACCTTCCTGCTGCCATTGAGCCCCAGGCGTGCCCCGCTGTACCCCAAAGGGAAGACCCAAAAAACCCCTTAAAGGAAACGAAAAATTTCATGTAATCCCATTTTTTCCTATTTTACGCCCCCACTGAAATAAAAGGGAGGCTCAGTGCAAAACCCGAAATGGAGTCTCTTAGTTTTTCCTGCGTTGAGGGACAAAAAAAAACAAGGGATTGCCCAAGAGGGAAACCACGGGGAGAAGAAACTTTCCAAACAGTGAGCACCAAAAAATTTACAGCAAAATCCAAAACCCAAAAAAAGCCGGATTTGGGAAATTTTGGTACCCAGACAAGAGAAAAAGGAGGATTTGGCATGGCCCAAAATGGGGAGAGGGGGTTTTTGAACTGAAAAAACAAAAGGGCGGATTTAAAACAAAACCCCCCAATAACGGGCCCAACAAGCTGGGAAAGGGAAAATTCCCCTTAAAGGGTTTCTCCTACTTTAAAAAACATCTTCCTCATCCTTTTTTTCCCTTTTGGGTTTTCCCACGTTGAATTCGGGGTTGGTGTTTAAAATTTTTTAAAAAAAGGCTAAAAGGCCCGGTAGCAAAAAAGCGACCTAACTGAGGGCAGCCCCATCCCAAGGGGGGAATATCTGGGAAATAGGGTGGGAAACACTTTTAAAATGGTCACATTTTTGAAAAAGTGATTTTTTTTCCCCCAAGATCTTTAACAAAAAATAACCCTTTGGGAAGCGAGAAAAACCTTTTAAAAAAATCATGCATTTCATTTTAGTTTAAATAAATGCACTGTATTATTTTAAGGCATATATTCTCTTTTAAAAGATTATAATCCCCACAGGTATTATTAAATGTAAAGGATTGGGTATTATTTTTTTGTATTTGGGGGACTTAAAAATATTTCTCATTTCCTAAATTTAAAAAACACCCCTTCAATACCCCCAAAAAGAGGGGAGCAAGCTCTGTGATTATGGGTTTATTTTAAGGGGAGCTAAACTCTGTATA
>JAODAL010075630.1:0-13916 GCA_025379985.1 Phyllomedusa bahiana | reverse complement strand
GTCTTGCCCCCCCTCATAAGTCATTGTGCACTGTCTGAACCTCATACTGCGCTGCTGTGACCTCCACCGGTATCATTGTGCCACTCTGTGGCCAATTACTGTTTTGCCGCCTCCATAATGTCATTGTGCCACTGCCTGTCCTCATGCTGCTGCTGACTTGACGTCCACTCTGTGTGATTGTGCCACTCTGTGGCCTACTACTGTTTTGCCGCCTCCAGAATGTCATGGTGCCACTGCCTGACCTCCTGCTGCTGTGGCTGCCGCCGGCACCTCCACCCTCTCTCTCTAATGTTGCCCCCGGAGCTCTCAGCTTTTTTTTTTTAGCTTTCGCTAGCATGACTTTATCAGGCTACTGTCCCGCTTGAGTTGTGTGGTCAGTTGTGCCCTCTTAGGTGCCCCGGGAATTTGATTGTGAAGCGATTCGAAGAGCGGCGGCCGTCAGGTGCGTGTCATACTAAAACACAAATTGTATGAAGACCAAACCAAGCTCCCTCTGCATATTTAAGCATGGCACAACGTTCTACAGCACCCGGCAGGCTCTGGGCAGCCTGGAAATAGCTGTTTTTGAACGTGATTCGTGCCGAAGTAATGCGGACCGAAGCGAATTTTGTCAGAAAATTCGGCGAAGTGACCGAACCTATTTTTTGAGAAATTCGGCCATCTCTAGTTATAACTAAGGTTCAAAGACAGAAGTGTTATAATTATTATATTAATTATGTGAAAACATCTTTATAAGTTCATTAACAGATGTTTCCAATGTGACAAAGCAATATATATTTGTAAATGATATATGGTGGATTGTGATAAACATAGATCAGGAAATTATCAATATTTTTAGGGGAAGAGATCTTCAATCAAGATATTAAAGTTTTAAATAAATACAAGTTCCAAGAAGAAGAAAAAGTACCTGATAATCAAAGTTTAAATGAACTGTGCTTTATCAATGATATTCAAATGAACTGTGCTTTATCAATGATATTCAAATAATGAACTGTGTTTTATCAATGGATCTTATCATCGCATCTTCAGAGAAAGATTTGATTGGTGGGTTCAGTATGATTGACATGGACTGAGTTTGCAACCCTCCATATCCTATTATTATTATTCTATGCATAAAGAGACTGTCATGAGAGCAACTACGCAGCCTGCATGAGATGCCACCGTGATGTCACAGCTGTTGAAAGGTGACGGGTGTTATTTTCTCACTGTGACAAGCCTGGAAAGTCAATAAAGTTGTTCCAATTAACAGAGATGGCCAGTGGGATGTGCAAATAAATCCGATGTATGGACTCTGAGTGTTTATCTTTTACAAATGGATTTCATGGACTGTTATGGACTGTTATCTCAAGGAAAATGAAGATATATTTTATAGAGACTGTGTTCATGTTTTGTTGCTACAAGTCAAAAGAAGATGTCGTCGAAAGGATTAGGGTCAGAATTATTGATCTAATTATCACTGTCTACCATAACTTTCATTATTAATATTCTAAATTGTGATGAAACTGAAAATTTCCATATGCATATTGATATAATATGTTGAGGGTTCAATTGATATCTCACCCTCAAGAGGGGGAAATGTTAAAAGCTATTTCCAGTAAAATGTACAGAAATTATAATATATGATGATATGATAAAATATACACAGGCACACACGAGCACACAGACATAGGTAAAAATAAAGTTGCTGGCATTGCTATTTTGAAGGTTGGTGAAGAGCTGGTCCAAACCAGTTTGGTATACATTAGCCAATGACATCAGAAGGTGGAATGTAAGAGAGGTTGAACCTAATATATATTTAGCTGTATTCCACATATGGTTTGTAGTAATGCCTGAGCCAACTGAGAGTCACACCCACACGGAGACGTGTATATAAGGAAGGGGTGTGGGGAAGCCAGGGGTGGAACCCAGGGGCGGAGCCAACAGACCTTGGAAAGAGCCATGTGGGGAGAAGGCCATGGGCTGGCCATGAGAGAAGGGATTGAGGCCTAACTCTGGTCTCAGACTGAAGGAAGGGACCACTCACCCAACTCATACACAGACATTCATATGGGTAACGTAGATACATATTTGGTATTGTATTCTATGCTTTGTAACCTGTAACGATGGTAATATATCACTGCAAATAATAATCCCTGTTAAAACATAACTTTTACTTGTCTATTTAAAATATTAATATCTAAACCCCTATATATTACCACTGCATACCTAGATGATACAGCATACTGTGCACTATCTGCCAGTGGAGTAATCGCCCCGATAAAGAGCGGCTCCGCTTTAATGACAGACAATATCACTACATGCGTGTATAGACACCTTTAAATTCCAGCTATCCCGACGCGTTTCCCCCATACAATTCTAGGGTTCATCAGGGGATTCAAAATTTCTCTCACTGTGGAAAAAGAATACGCTATATACAACGCATATACTACAACACATGTACTTCAAAATTAGATAAATAGACTGATACTTAGCTCAAGTGCTGCCAGGTATAATGACGATAAATTCCCGCAGCACCTCTAGTACGCTGGCACCCAAGATAAGAGGGATACAGAGCAATATTGTCTCTGCCTCCCTTTTTATGTCTTAAATGGCCCCGAAGATGTATGATAAACAATTACCCAGTGTTTACAAATAGACAATAACGCTGTATGCTCGTTTCCAGGTTCCCATGAGCATATGTGCCTATTTTTTTTGTTCATGGTTTGTACGGCGTTCCGGATATTCAACTGCGCATGTCCGGAAGTAAAATACCCGTCACTTCCGGTTAGCATCGCCGGGAATGACACCGCGCATATGTTGAATGCGCCCGAACCCCGGGGGCCCCTGGCGATGTATTGGTTAGGAACATGGCATTTTATTTATAGATATGGGTCAATCCCTAAACTGTGAATGGAATGACGTTTGTTCCTTTGGCAGGCAGGCATGTTAGAACCCCGGGGATTATTATTTCAGTGATATATTGGTATAAACCCTCTGTTCATTGGAATTTGTAGTTTTTCTTGAACGATGGTATGTTATAATCCTTTGAAGTTTGAAAATAAATATATTTTTTCTTAATAAAGAAAAGGTGTATAAGTATTACTGAATCAGATTCTTTAAGATAAAAAAAGTAAGGCCTTAGGTCTGCACCCAGTCACTCACGTTGGATCATAGATCTGTTTCTTGTCACAATGAGATTATTTTTTCTCAAAACCGAATTTTTACAGTTCAGCATTGGCGAATGATAAAAAATGGAGGTGAAAAGATTTCAGTTTTAGTAACCTTTGACAAGCCGCTGATTACCCAAAGCCATATCTATTTAGAAAATGGATATAGTACTAAAACAGGAATAGTGAAACTCTTAGGGGTTCAGCACCCCGATGTCTACAAGTTCCCAAATCTTCCCCCTGTGTCCCAAAAAAGGAGTCAATGCTGAGGTAGTAGTAATTATTTGCTGATAAAATTTAACCCCCAAGTGGTCCCCCCACAGTATTAAAATCCCCCCCTAAAAAGAATGGGACTCAGGATAACCACCACAAAATTTAAGCACTGCTTTTAAAGGTACGCAAAATTTTGGGGGAGGAATAAATGTTTACCAAAAAAAATGTCAAGTATAATTTTACGTTTTTCAAATATTCCCCTCCCCCTTTCTCAATAGCCAAAATTCAAAAGGATGGATTTATGGGGGGGTGTTCTGACGCCCCCTTTAATATTACTGTGTAAAAAATGATTCGCCCCAAAAACCCACCATGCCATTTTAAGTCATTTTACTGTATCGGACACCCTATGTGTCTTTAATAAACAAATACTGGTGATATTGGGGAAAAAAATTAACAACCATATTTTTTTTGGGGCACTTTTGTCCCCTGACATTCCAAGAGCGTGTTATCTTATCTGCCATCTAATATCCGGGGGTCCATTTAATGACCAAGTAATTTAACTGTCAAAATATGGTTGGAAAACCGTCCAACCGCCTCACAAAATAAGCAAAAGCATTTGGAGTGTAAACCCCCCCCCCCTCAGAAATAAACATGTAAACCCACAAATTTTTAAAATATTTCAAAAAAACAAGAAATTAAAAATGTGCAAAATTGTAAACACCCTAAAAAATGGGCTCAAGTCCCCCCCCCAGCCGGAAGTGAAGGCAAAAGTTAACTGCATAAAACAAAAAACAGTTCTTCTCCAACCACCCCCCCTCCTAAAAATTTATTTTAATAGAAAACCTTTTAACCGGGGTTTGGGCAGGGGCAAAAAAAAAAAGCAAGGAAAACAGAGAGGGGAAGTGAAAAAATGTGTACAGTGGTGATCACTTATCCTCCCGGAATCCCTGGAACTGCCTTTTATGGAGGATTCATTCTGGGCAATCCACTGCAAGCGTTCTTGGAGTTTAAAGAAATGCTAGTGTTTTAAAGCCCCACTCGGAGTCTGGCTGGGAATAGCATGGCGTATTGCACCCGAAGCCGCCTCTTGACATCCTGGAACTGCGCTCTTCTTTTTTGAACCTCTGTAGAGAAATCCGGATAGAAGGAGATCCGACAGCCGTCCCCAGACGTCCTGCTGATGGCTCGCTTTGCGCAGTATAGTGTCTCTATCTTTAAAGTGCAGCAGCTTAACCAGCACTGATCTAGGCGGGGCCCCTGGAGGTAATGGGCGCATTGGGACCCTGTGCGCCCTCTCAACTGCAAACAGAGAAGTAAAGGAGTCCTTTCCAAAGATATTAGTGAGCCAGGTCTCAAAGAACTCTGATGGGTTGGAGCCCTCTGTTTTTTCGGGCACTCCCACGTTGTGCACATTGTTTCTGCGGGAGCGATTCTCCAGATCAATAAAAACGTTGAAAATTTCCTGGTTGCAAATGAGCTCTCCCACATGTCCAAAGTCCAACTCTTGGACAAAAAACGTGTCTTAAGCATCTGCAGAGCAAAAGACCATCCATCAGACATTGCAACTCTATCACAGAGCGATGCTGCCACCGTGTGGAAACAACTGGACTCAGGTGAGGGCACTAACAGGCAAAAAGAGGTAATGTGGCTAGCTATGCAGGGGGCCTTGCCAGTTAGGGAGGTCCAGAAAAAGCGTGACCTTGTCAGGTCAGAGCAATGCCCCAGAACACGCTGTGGGGATCCTGAGTCGGTGGCACATGTTTTCTGGTACTGTCCCTTTGCACAGGAGGTCCTACACAAGCTGAGACCCCTTATAAAAGAACTTACGGGGATCACCTTCCTGACAGCTGTGATGGTTATAGCAGGGATTGGGGTGACTGGAAAGGTGCAGAAGAGGCTATGGTGGCTGGTCATGTTGTGTATTAAAGAATCACTGTGGAATGCCCGTAACATGTTTGTATACAAAAGGGAGGAATGGGACACATCAGCGGTAGTTAGACACACGCTCAGCAAAATGTACATCTACTACTTATGGGATGCGAAAAGACATGGTGCCCAAGATGCTGAGGGCATCTGGAAGTTTAAAAAATGGAAACATCTGGTCCAAGTTTAATGTTTGTTTTTACCCTTTTATGCTTAATAGCTTTATTATTGTATATGTATTAGCATATATATGTGTCATTGTCTGAAAAGTTAATGATTTAGAAATTTGTAAATTGCTTTGAGTTATCTGAAAAGTTTGTAATTTGCTTTGGTTGTGACAATAAACTTTTTATAAAAAAAAAAAAAAAAAAAAGGTTCTCCCAGGGTGAGGCTCATCCATTGCACTCCGGGTGTGCTGACCCCTGCGATTTCCCCAAATGCGGGAAACTCGACTGCATAATTTGTGGTAGTGGGTGACTGCGTTCGCGCTTTCCCCTGATTCGCTCTGGTTCAAAAACAGTGTTTGCTTGCTCTCATCTCATCTCGGCCTGCCTGCCGCAGAAGGGTGCCTCGCCTTGCAGCCTCTTGCTGTGTGCCCCCCTCGCAGCTCTCCTCCCGGGGCATCCGTGGAGAAAGCGCTCGATGCAGGCTTTGTCACAGCCTTTGTCGCCCCCTTGTGCTCGAGGTCCGGGCTGAGCCCGTACGGTTCCTTTCTAAAATCCACCTGGTGAGGAAGGGCTTGCAGAGGTTCTCTCTCGGCCACACTTTTCGTTGCCATTTTACTGGGCACCCCGCGCGGTGACCGTTCTCTTCTGCCTCCCTGGGAAAAGACCTAAAGCTGCTAGGTTGGAACCTGCTTGTTGGAAGGCTAACCTCTTTCTTTCCCCCACCCTGCAGCAGGGATCGAGCACACCCACTTCTGCCAGCTGAGGGACGCACGCCTGCTGCTCTCCAGCGGCTGCAGATCTCTTTTGGCCTGGCCGGGCTGGTGATGGGAGCTGCAGGACAGCACTCCTTTGCTGCTCAGCTGCAAAGCAGCTGCTCGGGACCCGGCAAGCCTTCTCCCTGACGCGTGTGTGTGTGTGCCCTCGGCCCCTTCCCAGGCACGGCCACGTGGAGACTTGCGTGTCTCCTCCTCCCCCATCTCCGCCCCCCTCTAAATGCAAATGTAAATCCAGCGAGGCTGCAGTGCATCTTGAAAGTGCTTAGCCTTGATGGCAAGCACTCGCAAGCTCGAGGTGCGCGGGCGGAGTAAAAGACGGGGTTCGGCTGCTCCCTATGGCCGGCCACGCTCGGGGCCCCCCTGCGCAGGTGTAAGAAATATACGGTTAGAGAAAAAATATATTTCATTAGTGACAAGATAACAGATCTATGATCACCGTGAGTGAATGGGTGCAGACCTTAGGTCCTTACTTTTATCTTTACGAATCTAGATTCAGTAATACTTATACACCTTTCTTTATATAAGAAAAATATATTTATTTTACAATCTTCAAAGGATATAACATAACATCGTTACAAGTTACAAAGCATAGAATACAATACCAAAGATGTATCTACGTTACCCATATGAATGTCTGTGTATGAATAGGGTGAGTGGTCCCTTCCTTCATTCAGAGACCAGAGTTAGGCCTCAATGGCTTCTCTCTTGGCCAGCACATGGCCTTCTCCCCACATGACTCTTTCCAAGTCTTGTTGGGCTCCGCCCCTGGGTTCCCCACACCCCTTCCTTATATACACTTCTCCGCGGGGGTTTGTGACTCTCAGTTGGCTCAGGCATCACTACAAACCATATGTGGAATACAGCTAAATATATTAGGTTTCATCCTCTTTCTGATGTCATCGGCTCTAAACCAGCTTTAACCAGCTCTTCACCAACCTTTAAAATAGCAATGGCAGCAACTTTATTTATACCTATGTCCATGTGCTCGTGTGTGCCTGTGTATAATATATGATGAATATAAAATATAATTTCTGTACCTTTTACTTGAAATACCTTTTAACATTTCCCCCTCTTGAGGGTGGATATCAATTGAATCCTCAACATATCACTTAAATAGTCAATATTGCATATCACAATTTAGAATCTTAATAATGAATGTTATGGTAGACCGTGATAATTAGATCAAGTTTTCTGACCCTAATCCTTTCGACGACATCTTCTTTTGACTTGTAGCAACAAAACATGAACACAGTCTCTATAAAATAAATCTTCTTCATTTTCCTTGAGATAACAGTCCATAACAGTCTATAACAGTCCATGAAATCCATCTGTAAAAGATAAACACTCAGAGTCCATACATGGGATTTATTTGCATATCCCACTAGGCCATCTCTGATAATTGGAACAACTTTATTGACTTTCCAGGCTTGTCACAGTGAGAAAATAACACCCGTCACCTTTCAACAGCTGTGACATCATGGTGGCATCTAGGCTGCGCTGTTGCTTGCTCTCACTGAAGAAATCACATGACAGTCTCTTTATGGATAGAATAGGATATGGAGGGTTGCAAACTCAGTCCATGTCAATCACACTGAACCCACCAATCAAATCTTTCTCTGAAGATGCGATGATAAGATCCATTGATAAAACACAGTTCATTATTTGAATATCATTGATAAAGCACAGTTCATTTGAATATCATTGATAAAGCACAGTTCATTTAAACTTGATTATCAGGTACTTTTTCTTCTTCTTGGAACTTGTAACTTTTATTTATTTAAAACTTTATTACTTTAATATCTTGATTGAAGATCTCTTCCCCTAAAAATATTGATAATTTTCTGATCTCTGATTATCACAATCCACCATATATATCATTTACAAATATATATTGCTTTGTCACATTGGAAACATCTGTTAATGAACTTATAAAGATGTTTTCACATAATTAATATAATAAATATTACACTTCTGTCTTCTTTATTTGAACCTTAACTTATAACATTAACCATAATATATGTAATGTTATTTATTTTTATTCAAACTTTAATAGAAGTCACCATACTTTATTATGTCAAACCTTAAACCAATATCAAATTATTCAAACCCTTTAATATTTTCATATGAGATGTTCAATATATATTGTGTGACCCAATCTTTAATAATATGACACATATTTAATATTTTTATTAAAATGAACACTTTTTGTTTGAAAAATATTTATTTAATGAGAATGACTTTATTTCCCTTTGGAACCCCTGAAGTTTAAAATAATAACCTTTATTGACCTTTTTGTTGACAAGTGTGTTATTGTGTATAAACCATTTGTATTTGTAAAACCTTTGTGATATTATCTCTATCACATTGATCCAAACCCAATATGTGAAAATGTGTATTCATTCCCAATGATAATAATGATACCATATTCCAATTAACCATCATGAACCATGTACACATCAGTCTGTAAGTGTACAACCTTTTGTTTTGTCCTTCCCATTTGTTATAATAATCATTGACTTCTTATTTTGTTAATGCAAAAATTCAGCTTGACTTTAATTAGTCTGAGAATACAAAAAAAAATTAAAAAAAATATAAAAAATGTAAAATATATATACTTTTGTATATAAATAATTTAAATAAATATTTAAATATTCTACTTTTTCACTGCTGCATTTTATTTCACAAGTATAATCTGTATAAACAGAAGTCACTTGCTCTCTCCTTCTGTTTTAACAGTCATAAATCAGATTTTATTGTCAAGGTAGCTAGGTAAATTCGTGCATTAACAAATACAATTAAACTTATGATTGAAACCAAAAGTTATGACTTTTATACCACCATTTTAACTTAAAATGTTTTCATTTTAATAATGTAATGTGCATGAATGTGTAAATATATATAAAATTCAATTGGTAATTTGGTGTATAAATATACCCATGTGAATGCTTTAATCATTTGATACCCACATATCAATTTAAAACCCCAAAAATATTTTATGAAACCTTTAATACATTTTATGATCTGTAACCCCCAAAAAATAAGTGTTTGATTATAATCCCTTGAAAAATGCAAAATAGGAAAAGAAAAATTAAAAAGAAAAGAAAAAACCAACTTAGGAAAAATAAAATGAAGTATAATCAAAAATATCAAATAATAAGTAATAGGTGCACCTTAATATTTCATTTTAAAAGGAAAAAAAGCATTGAAATAAAAATACAATTGTCTAAGTCTTCTCTTTGAAGCAGTCTCTAGTGATTTTAAAATAGTCTCCTTTGCACAGCCCCCCATTCACTCACACCTCAGTCAAGCCAGCTGCAGCTGTCAATCATTCATCACTGTCATTCTCTAATTAATTAACCTGTTAATCCTCTAAGGTTGCTTTTTTATAAATCTTCTCTACTTAAGAATAACAATGCGCATACTATAACTTAAGTATATAAAAAAGATTTACTTGAGGACTCAAAAAATTTTTGATAGTCTAAAGTATCTGACCTGTTGGGTTAAAAGGAACAAAAACCTTTCCTCTCTGTCCTCTTGGGAAAGAAGTGTGAACATTTGTTGCTCTTGTCACTCGACCCAAATCACATGTGCTACACTGTGCCATGTGCTTACTTCTTAGGCCGTGTTCACACGGCTTATTCCCGACGGATTTGTGAGCCGTATTGAGCTCACTAATCCGCCGTGAATAAGGGGCGGGACGGGGGCGGGGCGCCGCTCCCGGCCCCATAGAAAATGCATTGTTTACAGCGCGTCCGCGCCGTAAATAATGTGCATGTCACTTTCTCCCCCGCGGGCGGATTCGCCGAGCGGGAGGAGCGACGGAATCCACTGTTCTCTATGAGAGCAGTGGATTACCGTAATGACAGGGACGGATTGGCGCCGTACTGAAGCGCAAATCCGGCGCAGAATACGGCGCCAATCTGTCGGCAAATAAGCCGTGTGAACGGGGCCTTACAATCCAAAATGGATACTTACAGGACTCAGACATGGTTCCATGCTCTCCACAATTGTGAGTAAATTATTATTTAATTAATTCAACTTAAACAGGTTATCAACACATTTAATATTAGTAGATATTATCTCACACCATGCAATATAGAATTACAATAACTTTAACAAGAATGATTTTTAAATATTGTGGCAATGTCTTCAGAACAGGCTGTCTGCAAAAATGAAATTATTAGCTGTTAACATACAGGCATGTTTCTGTTTCTGTAAAGATACAAAAAGATTTATAATCAATCTGCAGAGAGATAAAGATAAAATGTTATTTCACTTTATTTAAGTCTTTGTTAATTTTACTTAAAATCACAAATTCTTTATTTAACCTTTCAAATATAACATTGTAATCTATCTTGTATCTATTTAGCTATCTATCTCATATCTATCTATCTATCTCTCCATATCCATATATGGCATGACATAATCAGCCATCTTAGACCACATAGTGGAGAATCTATATATGTATACACATAGACACCCACATACACACATATATATATATACACACAGTGCTAATAAACACATATGTAATACATATACTCATAACTATTCATAGATACATATAACCATAGATATATACCTATACACATACCCTTTAAGATATATTTTTAGAGAGATAATTATATATAGATACACTTAGACTACTGCTCACATTCTACTTTTAGATATTGTCACCTAACTTTTAAATTATTCTACACAAAAGTGTCTGTACTAAGCCGTTATCTTTATCCAAGCCGTTTATCTTTACCCAAATAAGTCCGATCAGAATTATTTTAATATTCCTATCCAATTTTTAATTCACTGTGAGAAATTTGATTTACCATCACATTTCTTACAATTGGCCCCAAAATACCACTTATGAAGTCAATTGATTCCTTCATTAATCCTACTGACTCAATTTCTTTTATTTTATGTTCTTTGAATGTGGGCATGTTATAGATTCCTGATGGAATCTTAAATTTATCCTTCAGAAAGGATGAATTTATGTCAACTGTTGATAATTTATCTATATTTTGATGAAATTTATAAGGAATTTGTCTAACATGCAATTCCTTTCTTCGCTGATCATAAATTTTATCATTTAAATTCCTCTTTTTAGGAAAAGATGACATTTTTATATGACTCGACCTAATCTGTTTATTGGCGGCCATTTTACTTTTCCCTGAGCTATTTTTGGGAACAAATGATTTGGTTTGGGCTCTCCTAAAACTATTCAAAAATGTAGCAGCCTCAAGTAACGATGATTTTTCTGATGCAATAACACAGATAGATGCCGGCATGAACTTACTAAATTTATTGATAAATTGTTTTATCATCAAAGATGGTTTCAAATTATCAACAACTGCTTGATAGGTCCTTTCATAAATGGACATGAACGAAAAGGTACACTCTTCTCTTCCAATTTGTAATTGATTTAGAAGTTCATATGTCGGTAAATCTCCAAAAATGCAAAAGTAAAGACCCCTTAATCTGTCAATATCTGTTGAGCTGTTATTCAAAGAATTATTTAAGGATAATATCCTGGAGAAATTTGAAGGAATCCAATGATGAAACACTATTTCCTCATTGCTCAAATTATATCTATATCCACATAAGTTTCAAATAATTCTGAATTTCTACAAACATGCAGATTATTGTTGTATGCTGGGATATATTTACAAATTCCTGACAAATATGTCTGCATTTTTAATTTACCATTAGCCACTTTGATCTCACTGGTTGCATCTGAATAACCTTCCTTGCATTCAATCTGACCTCCATGTTCAATATGAACTATATTTTCTGTGTTTGTTTTTATGTGCGTTTCAACTCCACTAGTTTGTGTAATCTTATCTAGTGATGTTATTATTTCGGTCTGTGATATTTTATCGACAGAGGAACTCACAGCATTGTGTGTTTCCTCTGGCTCTGTCTTTCCTATCACATTAGGGCTTATAGATTGATCTTGAGATCGATCCATGACATATTTATGATACATTTTTACCAAATGTAAAATATTTACTAGTTTCTGTCTTTCTTTGCCTACAGAAAAACGCTTTGAATCTATCTCCTTATTAATTGATTCACAATCATTATACAAAGTGATCCATACAGACTCTAGAGCTGACTGTTTATCACTTGGCAAAGGCTTAAAATTTATACTGCTACCCAGAGTAAACGATTCAATTAAATCCATTTCTACTCACGGTTCTCCTCAGCTTGAATCCTCCAATGAAACTCGCTGACTTCTCCAGATCTGAATCCGATCAACTCCCAGGTCCAATTCTGACTTTGTCTTGAAGCTTGAAAAAACTCACATTAGTGGCTTTCTTTCTTTTCCCCCTCTTGCAAGCGGAAAGACATCAGAAATCTGGCCAAGCTCGCCATTAATGTAGGAAAAATACGGTTAGAGAGAAAATGTATTTCATTAGTGACAAGATAACAGATCTATGATCACCGTGAGTGACTGGGTGCAGACCTTAGGTCCTTACTTTTATCTTAACGAATCTAGATTCAGTAATACTTATACACCTTTCTTTATATAAGAAAAATATATTTATTTTACAATCTTCAAAGGATTATAACATAACATCGTTACAAGTTACAAAGCATAGAAAACAATACCAAATAAGTATATACGTTACCCATATGAATGTCTGTGTATGAATAGGGTGAGTGGTCCCTTCCTTCAGAGACCAGAGTGAGGCCTCAATGGCGTCTCTCATGGCCAGCACATGGCCTTCTCCCCACATGACTCTTTCCAAGGTCTGTTGGCTCCGCCCCTGGGTTCCACCCCTGGCTTCCCCACACCCCTTCCTTATATACACTTCTCCGTGTGGGTGTGACTCTCAGTTGGCTCAGGCATCACTACAAAACCATATGTGGAATACAGCTAAATATATTAGGTTCATCCTCTTCTTCTGATGTCATCGGCTCTAAACCAGCTTTAACCAGCTCTTCACCAACTTTCAAAATAGCAATGCCAGCAACTTTATTTATACCTATGTCCATGTGCTTGTGTGTGCCTGTGTATAATATATGATGAATATAAAAAATAATTTCTGTACCTTTTACTTGAAATACCTTTTAACAGCAGGCTCCTTGAGGGCACCTTGGCCGAGGGCCAGACGCTCGCCGCGAGCGAGCACCACTGCCTCCGAGCGCCGCTGGCCGGGCAGGCGCAGAACAACTCATACTTACCTGGCAGGGGAGATACCATGATCACCAAGGTGGTTCTCCCAGGGTGAGGTTAGTGCGTATCACAGTTGTTTGCCTTTCTGCCGGACGGCAAGAAGATATACAGCAACAAAATGGAGGCTAAAGGCCTTAGAAATACCATTCGCTTCATTGTGAAAGAGGATAGAAGATGCGAGTTGGGATCTTTTATTGAACAAGTTCTCTTCAAAGCCTTGAAGTTGGGAGTGAATGACGTTTACTGCTTGCAGGAGAATATTGGAAGAGGGATGTTTGATGTCACCTTCCCCACCATGTCGGACACACAGGAAGTGTTTGAACGCTGCAAAGCGTTGAAGGATACGCCGGAATTGAAACTCTTCAGCTTCCTGCCTTTATTTCAAATGGAGGAGAAGCCAGTCACAGTCCACCTGTTTAACCCCTTCACGGAGCTGAGCCATGTGATCGCCTTCCTGCAAAGGTACTGCAGCAGCGTGAGGGGAGGGGACAAGCTGAAGAACTCGTATGGCATACCC
>JAODAL010075629.1:0-13918 GCA_025379985.1 Phyllomedusa bahiana | reverse complement strand
GGGGGATCCCGGTCTCCATATCACACAGTAAACCGCGGTTTCCCCTATATAAAATTTGGGACTGCTCCCTGCTCTAATCACAATGTGGACGGGTTTCTTGCTCTCCTAATCACACATGTGGACTGCTGCCTGCTCTCCTAATCACACTTTGTAGAGGGCTGCCTGTCTCTATATCAACATGTAGAGGCTCCCTGCTTCCCCCTATAAAACATGTAGAAGCTCCTCCCCTATATCACACAGGGACTGTGCCTCTCCCTATTCAAATGAAAAAGGGCTGCCTCCCTTTTTATAATACACATGTAGACGGCTGCCTGCTCTCCTATATCACACATGTAGACGGCTGCCTGCTCTCCTATATCACACATGTAGACGGCTGCCTGCTCTCCTATATCACACATGTAGACGGCTGCCTGCTCTCCTATATCACACATGTAGACGGCTGCCTGCTCTCCTATATCACACATGTAGACGGCTGCCGGATCTCCTATATCACACATGTAGACGGCTGCCTGCTCTCCTATATCACACATGTAGACGGCTGCCTGCTCTCCTATATCACACATGTAGACTGCTGCTGTCTCTCCTATATCACACATGTAGACTGCTGCCTGCTCTCCTCTATCACATAGGCTCTCTCTGTGTCAGATGGAGGTGCACTGTAATGTGTGGCGCCCTCCGATGGTCATAGCAGGAATTACCCCTGTATAACCCCGGCTCTCTCTGTGTCAGATGGAGGTGCACTGTAATGTGTGGCGCCCTCCGATGGTCATAGCAGGAATCACCCCTGTATAACCCCGGCTCTCTCTGTTGCAGATGGAGGTGCACTGTAATGTGTGGCGCCCTCCGATGGTCATAGCAGGAATTACCCCTGTATAACCCCGGCTCTCTATGTTGCAGATGGAGGTGCAGTGTGATGTGTGGCGCCCTCCGATGGTCATAGCAGGAATCACCCCTGTATAACCCCGGCTCTCTATGTTGCAGATGGAGGTGCAGTGTGATGTGTGGCGCCCTCCGATGGTCATAGCAGGAATTACCCCTGTATAACCCCGGCTCTTCCTGTTGCACATGGAGGTGCACTGTAATGTGTGGCGCCCTCCGATGGTCATAGCAGGAATTACCCCTGTATAACCCCTGCTCTCTATGTTGCAGATGGAGGTGCACTGTCCTCCTGGCTGCCCGGCTGCATTTGTCAAGTTGCACTGGAACAGTCTGATCACCCACCTGTCCGTGATGAATTCCTCCCTGGAGGTGATGCTCCTCATCCTGGGCCCTGGCTTCCAGACCAATATTTTTGGTAACAACAGCTTTGAGGTAAGTCATATTATATGGGATGTTTAATGGGGTCATCAAAAGGCAAACATAATTCCTGTAAAATCTGCCCCAAATTACCCGGAAGATCTGTATTGTCCTCCCGCCACATTTTCTGTGGCTCCTACAGTTCTACATCAGATGATTGATGACAGGAAGCTCAATAGTTCTGTGTCAAGCCCAGGAGATCAGGGAAACAAAGGGGTGTGGTTTCCTTCAGAGCAGTCTATGAAGCCACACCCACCCAGGAGATCAGGGGACCAATGGGGTGTGGTTTCTTTCAGGGCAGTCAATGTAGCCACACCCACTTGCTCCCACTTTCCAAGGCTTTACACATGAGGTGGGAGATGATACTAGGACTGAGAAAGGGAGGTAGGAAAAAAGGGGCACACAGCAAAAAATTTCTGGGGGGAAAAGTAAAACCCCCCCCCCCTTGCATTTGTGAAAAAAAGACACAGGGGGTGCTAGGGACCTTTCCCCTTGCGGGGGGTTTACGGGAAAAAAGGGGAAAGCTGTGACCTAAAGTATGATGGAGGGGGGACTGCGCGGGGGATCGGGTGCTTAAAACCTGATGGGAGAGGACTGCGGGGGGGTTTCGGGAGTTTTTCAACCTGAGGGGAGGGGGGGCTTGGGGCCGGGGTTTTGGGAGCCTTCAACCTGAGGGGGAGGGGGACTGGGGCCGAGGAGGGGGGAAGCTTAAAAACCTGATGGAGGGGGGCGCGCCCGGGGATCGGGAGCTTCAACTTGATGGGGGGGAAAGGGGCCCCTGCCCCGGGGAAATCGGGGAGTTTCCCAAACCCTTTTTTGGAAGGGGGAGACTGCCCCCGGGGGTTTTGGGGAGCTTCAACCTGAGGGAAAGGGGGTTTGCCCCGGGATCGGGAGGCCATAAATGTTTGGGAGGGGAAAACGGGCACGGGGATCAGGAGTTTCAACATGTTGGAGGGAGACTGCCCCGGGGATCGGGGTTTTAAAACCTGGGGAAAAAGGGGGACTGGCCGGGGGTTCGGGGGCTCCTTTCCTGTTTGGGGGGGGGAATTGCGGGGGGGATGGGGGAGCTTAAACCCCTGAGGGAAAGGGGGGGACTGCCCCGGGATGGGGGGAGCTTAAACCCGGGATGGAGGGGGGGGGAACTGCGCCGGAAAATTCGGGAGCTTAAAACCTGATAGAGGGGGGGGAATTGCCCCCGGGGGATCGGGACCCTTCTTCCTAAAGGGGACGTTTAGACTGCCCCGGGGATTGGGAAAAAGTTTTAAAACCTGACGGGGGGAAGACTGCGTGGGGGGATCGAGGGTTCATCCTGGATGGAGGGGATTTGCGGGGGGGATGGGGAAAGAGTTAACCGGGAAAAGGGGACTGCGCCGGGGGTGGGGGGAGTTTAAACTGATGGAGGGAGGGGGGGTATTTTGGGGGGAGTTCGGGGGGGAAGATTCACCCGGGATGAAGGGGGGGACTGCCCCGGAAAAAGATCGGGGAGCCCTTAAAAGGGGGGGGTTTGGAGGGAAGGGGGGAACGGGCCCGGGGATCGGGAGCTTAAAACCTGATGGAGGGAAAGGGGCCCCGGGGGATGGGGAGCTTAAACCTTAAATGGACGGAGATTTTTGGGGGGGGGTTGGGAGCTTCCAAAACGGGGAATGGGCCCCGGGAGGAAAATGCGCCGGGGGATGGGGGGCCTTAAACCGGGATGGAGGGGACTCCCCGGGGGGTGGGAAATTCCCCAAGTGGAGGGGGATTTGCCCGGGGATGGGGGAGTTTTAAACCTGAGGAGGGAAACTTGCCCCGGGGGGTTTTCGGAAGCTTAAAACCTGTGGAGGGAAACTGCGGGGGGGGATCAGGGGCTTCAAACCTGTTTGGAAAGAGAAACCCCGCGGGGATCGGGAGCTTCCCCTGAGGGAAAGGAAACGGACTGCGGGGGTTTTCGGGAGCTTCCAACCCAAATGGAGGAGAAACTGCGCGGGGATGGGGGAGCCCCCAACCGGGATGGAGGGAGACTGCCCCCGGGGGATCGGGGCGTTTTCAAACCTGATGGGGGGAAAAACTGCCCCGGGGGGATCAGGAAGCTAAACCTGTTTGGGGGGGAAAACTGCCCGGGGATGGGAGTTTTTCAACCTGATGGAGGGAAAAACTGCGGGGGGATGGGGGGAAAAACTTAGAATGATGGATGGAGACTGCGGGGGGGTTTCGGGAGGTTTTCAAACCTGAGGGGGGGAAAAATGCCCCGGGGGGATCGGGAGCTTCAACCTGTTTGGAAAAGGGAGATTGCCCGGGGGATCGGGGGAGTTTCCCAATTTAAATGGGGGGGTTTGGACTGCGCCGGGGGAGGGGGAAGGGCCTTTTTCAAAGGTGCTGGGTTGGGAGGGGAAGACTGCGCGGGGAACGGGAGGCTTACTAAATGGGGGAGACGGGCCGGGGGGTTTTCCGGGAAACTTTAAACCTGAGGGGGAGGGGAACTGCCCCGGGGAAAGGGATCGGGACTTTTTCCTGAGGGGAGGGAGACTGCGCCGGGGATGGGGGGAAGTTTCTTTCTGATGGGGGAGGGGACTGCGCCGGGGATTGGGAAAACTTAAACCTGTTGGAGGGAGACTGGCCGGGGGGGATGGGAGCTTAAAACCTGTTTGGGGGGAGAACTGCGGCCGGGGGGTTTTGGGAGCTTAAACCCGGGATGGAGGGGGATGCCCCGGGGGTTTGGGAGCTTAAACCCCTGGGGGGAGGGGGGAATGCGGGGGGTTCGGGGCTTCAACCTGGGGAAAGGGAAAAAAATTTGGGCGGGGACCCCGGGAGTTTTTCCCTGAGGGGGGGGGGGGAAATGCCCCGGGGGTTTCGGGGGTTCAACCTGTGGAGGGGGGGGACTGCGCCGGGGGATCGGGGTTTTAACCTAAATGGAGGGGGACCCCGGCCGGGGATCGGGAGCTTTAACCCTGATGGGGGGGGACTCGCGGGGATGGGGAAAGGTTCTACTGTTGGGGGAGCCCTGCCCCGGGGTTCGGGGAGCCCCCAACCCCGTGATGGACAGAGATTTGCCCCCGGGGGATCGGGAGTTAAACCCCTGATGGGGGCTGCGCCGGGGTTGGGAGTTAAAAAGGGATGGGATGGGGGGACTGCCCCGGGGGATCAGGGCTTCACCCTGAGGGAAAGGGAAAAACTGCGCCGGGGGTTTGGGGGCTTTTTCCTGAGGGAAA
The DNA here is from genome assembly GCA_025379985.1 of Phyllomedusa bahiana. Lineage (NCBI taxonomy): Eukaryota > Metazoa > Chordata > Amphibia > Anura > Hylidae > Phyllomedusa > Phyllomedusa bahiana. Next base: position 9,434 of record JAODAL010075629.1, on the reverse strand, counting down.
AGGGGGGACTGCGCGGGGGATGGGGGGGCTTTTTTTCCTGAGGGGACAGAGACTGGGGCGGGGGATCGTGCCTTCCAACTGATGGAGGGGGGACTGACCCGGGGTCGGGGAAGTTCCCTTCCCGGGAGGGAAAAGGGGAGATTTGCCCCGGGGATCGGGAGCAAAAACCCTGATGGAGGGGGGGACTGCGCGGGGATCGGGAAAGCTAAAACCTGATGGATGGGGGGGACTACGGGGGGGTTCGGGGCTCAACCTAAAGGGAGGGGGGGACTCCCGGCCGGGGATCGGGAAAGCCCCTAACCTAAATGGGGGGGGGGACTCGACCGGGGGTTTGGGGAAAGCCTAAAAAACCTGATGGGGGGGGGGCTCCCCGGGGGGGATCGGGGGGGCCCTTAAAAAAGGGGAGGGAGGACTGCGCGGGGATCGGGACCCCTTTAAAACCTTTGATGGAGGGGGGGGAACTGCCCCGGGGGGTTAAAGGAGTTTTTTTCTGATCGTTTGGAGACTGTGCGGGGATCGGGAGTTTAAACCGGGATGGGGGGGTTTTGGAAATGCTCCAGGGTTTGGGGAGCTTAAAACCTGAGGGGACGGGGGGATGCGCAGGGGATTGGGAGCTTCAACCTGAAGGACGGGGGGGCCCTGCCCCCCCGGGGGTTTGGGGAAAGCTTCAAGTAAAGGGGACGGGGGGGACTGCCCCGGGTTTGGGGAGTTAAAAATTGAGGGACAGAAAGGGCCTGCTTCCAGGGATGGGGAGCTTAAAAAACCTAAATGGATGGGGACTGGGGCCGGGTTTTTCGGGAGCTTAAACCCCTGATGGACAGGGGGCCCTGCGCCGGGGGTTTCAGGGGCCTAAAAAACTGATGGGGGGGGACTGCGCCCGGGGATCGGGAGTTTTCCCTTTGGGATGGGGAGGGGGAGGGACTGCACCAAGGGGGGTTCGGGGGGGGGAGCTTAAACCCGAGGGAAGGAGACTGCGTCGGGATCGCGAGCTTCACCCCTGTGGAGGGGGGATTTTGTGCGGGGGAAATGGGGTGAGCTTTAACCCGGGAATGGAGGGGGGACTGCCCCGGGGATCAGGGGGTTTCCCATTTGGGAATGGAGGGAGGGGAATGCTTCGGGGATGGGGGAGCTCAAACCGATGGGGGAAAGACTACGCGGGGGTTTCGGAAGCCCCAAACTGAGGGAAAGGGGGGGGGGGGCCGCCGGGGGACGGGGCCCCAAACCCTGATGGGGGGGAAGGCCCTGCGCCGGTAAATTGGGAGTTTTCAACATGATAGGAGGAAAACTGCGCCGGGGATGGGGAGCCCCAAAGGGGGTTGGGCCCGGGAGATGCTCCAGGGTTTGGGGAGCCTTAAACCTGATGGGGGGGGAAGGGACTGTGCCGGGGTTTGGGGAGGCTTAAAAAACCCTTGCAAGGACGGGGTGACTGCTCCGGGGATTGGGAGCTTAAACCCTGATGGACGGGGGGAATGCTCCCCGGGGATCGGGGGGGGTTTCAACCTGGATGGATGGGGGACTGCGCGGGGATCGGGGAGCTTAACCCTTTGATAGAGGGAGATTTGCGGGGGGAAAGGGGGGAGCTTAAATGAAGGAGGGGGACTGTCCGGGGTTTTTTGGGACCCCTTCAAACTGATGGACAAGAATGCCCCCAGGGATCGGGAGTTCCCAAACCTGAGGGGGAGGGGAGACGGGCGCCGGGGATCAGGACTAAAAATGAGGAGGGGGGACTTTTTTGGGGAAAATGGGGAAAGCTTAAACCTGATGGAGGGGAGACTGCGCCGGGGGTTTCGGGAGCTTTCCCACCGAAAGGGGGGGGACTGGGGCCGGGGATGGGAAAGCTTCTTTCTGATGGAGGGGGACGGCGGCGGGGGATCGGGAGCCCCAACCTGTTTGGAGGGGTCTGGCCGGGGGATCGGGGGTTTTCCAACCTGTTTGGAGGGGAGACTGCCCCGGTGATTGGGAGTTCAACCAGGGAGGGGGGGGGAGGGGGAAGGATTTGAGGGGGAATCCCGGGGGGGGTTTAAACCTGAGGGAAAGGGGGGGGACGGGGAGGGGCCCCAAAAACGGGAAAAATGGGGGCTGCCTTTCAACTTGATGGGGGGAAAAATTTGGGCCCCGGGGTTTAGGAAGTCAACCTGATGGAGGAAACCCCCCCTGTCCCGGGGGAAAGGGGGAGCGGGAGCTTCAGCATGATGGATGGGGGGGGACTACCCCGGGGATGGGGGGTTCCATACTGTTGGGGGGAAACCCCCTTGCCCCGGGGGATGGGAAAAGCTTAAACCCTGATGGGGGGGAAACGTTTTGGGGGGATCAAAAAACTTCAACTGTGGGGGGGGGACTGCCCCGGGGGTTGGGGGAGCTTAACCCTGATGGAGGGAAAAAATTTGGGGCCGGGGGGGATCGGGAAAAGCCTAAAACCGGGATGGGGGGGGAACTGGCCGGGGGGAATCAGGGGTTTAACCCGGGGGATGGGGAGGAAAAACTAAACCCCGGGGTTTGGGGAAATTAAAAACCTGAGGGGAAAGGGAGACTGCGACGGGGATCAGGAGTTTCACCCTGATCGATTGAAGACGGGGCCGGGGGTTGGGAGCTTCCCCCCAAAAGGGGAAAGGGGTAAACTGCTCCAGGGATGGGGAAAGCTTCACCCCTTGTGGAGGGGGGGACTGGGGCCGGGGATCGGGGAGCTTCAAGCTAAATTGGAGGGAAAAAACTGCCCCGGGGTTTCGGGGGGCTTAAACCCCTTAAAAGGGAAGGGGGGACTGTTGTGGGGATCGGGGGGGTTTTCACCCTTATGGAAGGGGGGATTTGTGCGGGGGAATGGGAGCTTCAACCTGATGGAGGGGGGGGGAATTTTGCGCTGGGGAAAAAGGAGTTTTAAACCCCTGATGGAGGGAGGACTGCGCCGGTGTTTCGGGGAGCTTAAAACCTGTGGAGGGAAAAGGGCCCCCGGGGATGGGAGTTTAAAAACCCTGATGGTGGGGAGACTGCCCCGGGGTTTGGGGGAAGTTTAAAAAACCTGATGGGGGGAGATTTTGCGACGGGGGACCCGGGAGCTTTAAACCCCTAAAGGGAGGGGGAATGGGGCCGGGGATTGGGAGCTTTCACCTGATGGGGGAAAGGGGGGGGGAGACTTTTCCCGGGGGATCGGGTAGGTTAAAACCTAGGGGGAAAACTGCCCCGGGAGGGGGGAAGGCTTCATCTGTGGAGGGGGGACTCCCCATGGGGATCGGGGTTTATTCCTGATGGGGGGGGACTGCGGGGGGAAAAATTGGGGGAACCCTTCACCCTTTGAGGGGAAAAAGGGGGATTTGCGCGGGGATCGGGAAGCTTCACCCTGTTGGACGGAGGGACTTGCGCGGGGGGTTCGGGAAAGCTTAAACCTGATGGAGGGGGGACTGCCCCGGGGCCCGGGAGGTTTCCCAACCCTGAGGGGAGGGGGACTGCCCCGGGGTAGGGAGCTTCTTTTTCCTGAGGGGAAGGGGGGACTGCGCGGGGAAATTTCGGGAGCCTCAACGGGATGGAGGGGGGGATTTGTTTGGGGGGGATGGGAGCTTCCCCCCTGAGGGAAGGGGGGATTTGAAAGGGGGGTCGGGAAAGAAAAAAACCCTGTTTGGAGGGGAGCCCGCCCCCGGGGGGATCGGGAGTTCACCCCTTGATGGGGGGGGAATGGTCCGGGATCGGGGCTTCTTTCCCCCTGAGGGGAAGGGAAAGGACTGCCCCGGGGAACGTCTTTTTTTAAAACCCCTGTTTGGGGGGAGACTGGGGCGGGAATCGGGAAAAGATTAACCTGATAGGGGAAAATGCCCCGGGGGTCGGGGGGTTTCACCCTGATGGGGGGAAAGACTTGGGGGGGAAAAGGGGAGTTCAACCTGAGGGAAAAGGAAAAAAACGGGCGCAGGGGTTTGGGGGCCCCTTAAAAACCCTGAGGGGGGACTCCCGCCGGGGGAAATCGGGGGGTTTTAACCTAAAATTGGGGAAAAATTGGCAGGGGAACGGGACCCTTTTAAACCTGATGGAGGGGGGGATTTGGTTGGGGATCGGGAGTTTTAAACCCTGATGGGGGGGAAGACTGCGCCGGGGGAATCAGGGGGTTCTTTCCCTGAGGAAAGGAGGGACTGCGCCGGGGATCGGGGGTTTCATCCGGATGGGGGGGAGACTGCCCCGGGGGGGGGAATTCGGGGGGCTTCAACCTGATAGAGGGAGACTGCGCCGGGGGATCGGGAGTTCAATTTAAAGGGGACGGAAAGATTTGCGCCGGGGATCGGGAGCTTTAAACCTAAATGGACGGAGACGGCGCCGGGGATCGGGGAGTTTTCCCCCCTGTGGGGGGGGAGGACTGCCCCGGGGGGTTTTCGGGGCTTTTAAAAACCTGAGGGGGGGGAGACGGGCCCCGGAGGTTTGGGGAAAGTTTTAAACCCTGATGGGAGAGACTGCGCCGGGGATCGGGAGCTTAAAACCCCGATGGAGGGGGACTTTTGCCGGGGATCGGGGGTTTTAAAAACCTTTAAATGGGGGGGGAGGGGCTGCGCCGGGGGAGGGGGGAGCTTCAACTGTTTGGCCGGGGGAAATGTCCCGGGGGAAAATTCGGGGGGAAAAAAACCTGAGGGAGGGGGATTTGGGGCCGGGGGGTATGGAGCTTAAAACCTGAGGGAGGGAGACTGCGCCGGGGATGGGGAGCTTCCCCTGAATGGGGGAGGGGGGACTGCCCCCGGGGAAATCGGGGTTTTTTCATCCTAAAGGGGGGGGAAAGACGGCCCCGGGGGATCGGGGGGGCTTAAAACCTGATGGGGGGGGGGATTTGGAAAGGGGGGAAAAGGGGTTATTTTTTTAATTCCTAATGGAGGGGGACCCAGCGCGGAGTTCCGGAAAGGCTTATTGGGGAGGGGGGGACTGCGGGGGGGGAAATCAGGAGCTTCAAACCTAATGGCGGAGACCTCGAGGGGGTTTGGGGGGAGCTTAAAACCCTGATGGAGGGAGACTGCGCCGGGGATCGGGGGGTTTAAAACCTGATGGATTTGAGATGCGTTCGGGGATCGGGAGTTTAAAAACCGATGGAGTGGGGACGGGCTTTCGGGGGAAATGGGGGGGGTTTCAACGGGAAGGAGGGGAGACTCCCCCCGGGGATCGGGGGCCCCCAAACCTGTTGGGGGGAGGGGGGGAAAGAACCCTTGGGGGGAAAATCTTGGGGAAAAAGTCAACCGGGTTTTGGGGGTTTAAACTGTGCCGGGGTTTCGGGGGGGGTTCGGGCATAAATGGTGGGGGGGAATACGCGGGGGCGGGGGGTTTTTCATATTTTTTTGGGAAAGGGAAAACTGCGCCGGGGTTTCGGGGGGCCAAAAACCTGATGGAAGGGGGATTTGTGTCGGGTTGGGGGAAACTTAAAACCTGGGGGAGTGGGGGGGGACTGCGGGGGGAATGGGGGAGTTCAACCTGTAGAGGGGGGGAAATGGGGCCGGGGATTTGGGGGCCCTTTAAACAAGATAGGGGGGGGGGCTGAAACCGGGGATCGGGAGCTTCATCCTAAATTGGGGGAAAGGGGGGAATGTTTCGCGTTCGGGAGCTTAAATTTTTGAGGGGGGGGGGGAGACTGCCCCGGGGATCGTGAACTTCAATTTGATGGAGGGGGGGGGACTGCCCCGGGGCCGGGGAATTCGGGAGCTTCTTTTGCTAAATGGAGGGAGGGGGGCGCCGGGGGTTTCGGGGGGGCTTAAAAACCCCTTTGGGATGGTTCGAGAATTGCCCCCGGGGGGATCGGGGTTTTCCTGATGGAGGGGGGGGGAAATTGCCCCCCGGGGATCGGGAGTTTTAAAACCTGAGGAGGGGGGGACTGGGGTGGGGATCAGGGTTTTCAACCTGAGGGAGAGAAACTGGGCCGGGGTCGGGAGTTTAAAAACCTAAATGGGGGGGGAAAGTTTCCCCGGGGTTTGGGACCCTCAACCGGGATGGGGGAAAGATTTGCGTCGGGGATCGGGGCCCTTAAACCTAAAGGGAGGGGAGCTGCCCCCGGGGGATCGGGGAGCTTTATCCTGAGGGGACAGGGGAATTTGCGCGGGAAAATCGGGGGACCTTAAAACCGATGGGGGGAAAAACTCCCGGCCCGGGGATAAAGGAAAAAGGCTAAACCTTGGGGGGAAAAACTGTCCCGGGGGGGATGGGGAGCTTCGGGGCCATGAGGGAAAAGGAAAGCCCTGCACCGGGGATCAGGAGTTCATTTTGTTTCGATGGGGGGACTGTGCCGGGGGGGGTTTGGGAGCGTTCAACCTGAAGGACGGGGGGACTGCCCCCGGGTTTGGGGAAAGCTTAAAACCCTTGAATGGACGGGGGGGGACTGCGCCGGGGGATGGGAAAGCTTCAACCTGAAGGGGGAACGGGGGAACTGCCCCGGGGGGTTTGGGAGTTTTAAAAACCGGGATGGACAAAAGATGCTCCGGGGGAATGGGTTTTCAACCTGATGGATGGGGGGAATTGCCCCGGGGGATCGGGAGCTTAAACCTGATGGAGGGGGGGACTGCGCCGGGGGGATCGGGAAACCCTTTAAAAAATGTGGAGGGAAAGACTCCCGCCGGGGGTGGGGAAAGCTTTCTCCTGATGGGGGGAAGGAAAACTGCGCCGGGGATGGGGAAAGTTTCAACCTAAAGGGAAACGGGAGACTGCGGGGGGACCGGGGGCTTTCATCCTAAAGGAAGGAGCCCTTGCGCCGGGGGATCGGGAGTTTTAAACCCTTGATGGGACGGAGATTGCGCCGGGGATGGGGGATTTCACCCTTTGTGGGGGGGGGCCCTGGGGCCGGGGTTCGGGGGCTTAAAAACCCTGATGGACAGAGACTGCGCGGGGATCGTGCCTTAAAAACTGATGGAGGGAAACTCCCCGCCGGGGATCAGGAAAGCTCAACCTGATGGGGAGGGGGGAAAAAAACCGGGGGGGGGCGGGGAAATCGGGAGTTTAAAACCTATGGAGGGGACTGGGGGCCGGGGTTTGGGGGGCCCTAAAACCTTTGTTGGAGGGGGGACTGGCGGGGTTTGGGACCCTTAAACTGTGGAGGGAGATTTGCCCCGGGGGGTTGGGGAAAAGGCCCAAAAAACCTGATGGAGGGGGGGAACGGGGGGGGGATGGGGAAACCTTAACTGATGGAGGGAGACTTGCCCCGGGGGGAGGGGGAAACCCTTAAACCTGATGTGGGTGTGGGGTGGGGGGCCCCCTGGGGGTGGGGACCCCCGGGGAATTTACTGAAATGTGGACGGAAAAAACTGCCCGGGGCGGGACCCTTCCCCCTGATGGAGGGGACGGGCCCCGGGGGATCGGGAGCTTAAACCCTGATGGGGGGGAAAACCGGGGCCCGGGGAGGGGGGGGTTTTTCCAAATGAGGGAAAGGGAGACTTTTGGGGGGGAAATTCGGGGGGCTTAAACCTGAGGGGAAGGGGAGGGGGGACCGGCCCCGCGGGGGGATCCGGGAGGGAGCTTAAACCCCTGTTTGGAAAGGGGAAAACTGCGGGGGGGGGATTAAATTGGGGGAATCCCAAAACCTTTTATGGGAGGGAGACTGGCCGGGGATCGGGAGTTAACCCTTTGATGGGGGGGGAAAAAACCCGGCAGGGGATCAAAAAAAGTTCAATTTGAATGGAGGGGGGGCCCTGCCCCGGGGCCCCAAACCCCCAAAACCCCCCCCCCAACAACCCCGGGGTTTCGGGTGCTTAAACCTGATGGGGGAAAGGGACTGCGCCGGGGGGGTTCAGGGGCTTCCACTGATGGAGGGGGGCCCTGGGGCGGGGATCGGGACCCTTCCATTCAGGGGATGGGGGGGGAGGGACTGCGGGGGGGGGAAATAGGAGCTTAAATCCTGATGGGGGGGGACATCCCACCGGGGATGGGAGCTTCAACCTAAATTGGGGGGGGACTTGCCCCCGGGGATCGGAGTTCATCCTGAGGGGAGGGGGGGCCCTGCCCCGGGGTTTCGGGAGTTAAAAATCCTGATGGAAGGGAATGCCCCGGGGGGATGGGGGAAAAAAGCTTCTCCTGATGGGGGAAAATGGGGCCGGGGGGGAATTCGGGGGTATTTTCACCGGGAGGGGAAGGGGGGATTTGCGCCGGGGATAGGGTTTCATATGATGGCAATGAGGACTGCCCCGGGGTTCGGGGAGCTCCCAACCCTTTGATGGAGGGGGGGACTGCGCGGGGATGGGGGAGTTTTAAACCCTAAATGGAGGGGGACTGCCCCCGGGGAAATGGGGAAAAGGCTTCAACCTAAAATGGAGGGGGGGACTGGCCGGGGGAAAGGGAGCTTCAACCTGAGGGAGGGGGACTGCGCCGGGGAACGGGAGTTTAAAAACCTGATGGGGGGGAGACGGCGCCCGGGGGATCGGGGGCTTAACCTGAAGGAAAGGGAGACGGCGCCGGGGATCGGGAGCCCCCTTCCCCCAAGGGATTTTCCTTTTCGGGGGCGACTTTTTGGGGGGGTAGGAAAATTGTAAAAAAGAAAGAGTTTAAATTAAAACCCAAAGGGGAAAACTTTTGGTTTAAAAAAAGGGGGTTAAAAGGTCCCCCTGTGGTGAAGGGAAAATTTTTAATGTGCACCCCCTCCCCACCCCGGGCTCCTCAGTTATTTTCCCAAATTCCCCCCTTTCTTTTTCCCAAGGAAAAAGGGGTTTTCCAAAGGTTTGGCCCAGAAATGTTGTGGGGGAAACATCAAGATGGAGAGCCGTTTCTTTCCCCTGGGTCACCTTCCCCGCTGGATCGGGGAAGGTGACGAGGGTTAAAATGGCGCGCTGCTGGGCTCCGCCCTGAATCGGGTTTGAGTGGTTGGGCCTGTAAAAAAATTTTCCTTCTCTTTCCCTTTCTTTTTCCCCCTCCGAAATTTTTTTACTTTTCCTTCCCCCCAAACTTTTTGTTTTCCTTCTTTTTTCTTTCTTCCCCTTTTCCCCTTCTTCTCTTCCCAATACTTTTTCCCTTTTTCCTTTTTCCCCTTTCCCCAAATTTCCTTTTTTTATCCTCTTTTTTTTTCCTTTATGTCTTTCTTTCCTTTTCCCCCTTTTTTTCCTTTTTCCCCTTCCCCCTATTACCTTCCTTTTCCCCTTTTCTCCCCTTTCCACCCCTCCCGGGGGCCCTTTTTCCCCTTCCCCCTTTTTTCCACTGTCCCCCCTTCTTTTCCCTTAAAATCCTTTACATTTCCCCTTCCCCCCTGCCCTTCTATCTCTTCTCTTTATTTCCCTTCCCTTTTTGTTTTTCCCACTTTGGTTTAAACCCCCCTTTTTTTTTCCTTTTTCCCCCTCCACCATATTTTTTTTTTTCCCTCCTGTTTTTCCCCCCCCTTTTTTTTTTAAATTCTTTTTTCCATTTCTTTTCCGCCCCCTTTTTCCCTTTCTTTTTATTTTTTTTTCCCCTTTTCCCACCCTCTTTTTCCTTTTCCTCCTTTTCTTCTCCCTCATTATTTTTTCTTA